>JAPTHA010191841.1:0-11790 GCA_029814585.1 Gymnapogon annona | reverse complement strand
CTTCATGCCCACCACAGAGCCGGCCCTCCTGATCAGCTTGTCCAGTCTGGATGAGTCCCTCTTTGATGTCCTGCTCCACCAGCACACCATGGTGTAAAGAAGGAAACTAGCCACCACAGACTGGTAGAACATCCAGAGGAGCTCCTTACAGATGTTAAAAGAGTGAAGCCTCCTCAGGAAATACAGTCTGCCCTGGGCCTTATGATGTTATGGGCCATATTTATGTTTAGTTTTTAAATTTTACTTTAATCAGTAATTTCAGTTATAGTTTTACTCATTTTCATTGTTTATGGACCATTTCACTGTTTTATGATCAAAATATAATCTTTTTCAGAATGTCATATTTCTCTATTTTAAATAGTCAAACTGGCCTTTGCATTTATTTCTTCGACTCTAATTAGTATTATCTAGTAAAAATCAAATATTTATTTACAGAAAATGTGATCTAAAATTCCTATATTTACTGCTTCAATAAATCGATAAAACAAATGCATTATTTTTAGCTACGGGCGTGTTGTTTTATACGACCCACGCCCGTAGCTACGCAGTGGCGTCAGCGACAGAAGATGGCGGCTGTGCAGAAGGCGGAAGGTAAATGAGCCTTAACTGTTTCACCCTAAACACCACCTCTTCGCTCCTGGCCCCTGATTTGTTTTATATTATATTTTTTAATTATATTAACCACTGACTGGCCCGGGTTAGCGTGCTTTAATATAGAAATAAAGCCGGGGCTCTGCTGTCGGAGTTGTTTAATTCCTGCTCGAGAAGTCCGTTAACTTAGCCTCCGCGGCTAACGCTAGCCGGTTAGCCTCCGCGATACCTCCAAACGTTAACCGATATTTACCAAATACTGACTGGCAGTTGGGCACTCACTCAAGTCGTGGTGAGGAGATAATTTACTTTTTGAGTCACTCAAGTGACATTCAGTTGTCGTGCCGTTAGGTGTTGTGGTGTCCCGACATAGGGGTTGTTGATCGGAAGGATCTTAGCCGTGTAACCGGGAGACGAGCACGGGGAAACGGCTACTGCAACCAGACTAGTCCGCAGTCTGACCCGGGCCTCGGTAAATATGTAGGTGTGTGTATCATTGATTGGGGCTTTCTGCCATTTATCAACGCAGTCTTCAATGTCGAGTGAATTATTAATTTATGAGGTTTTATGATGTGCCACACGATGAATGAACAGTATATGTTTCGGAAATGCAGATTCAGTTGTTGCTTAGCAACAGGGAGAAATTGAAGCAGCGGCTTGACTTGGAAATTTACTGGGTTTCAGATGTTTGTTAATCTGTGTTCAGGTTCAAACGCAGTCTGCGAGAATGTGAATTGTCACAGTTGTTTAGATTTAAATTGAGTCCAGGTTGATTAAGATTGATTTAATCCATAGAAAATCTGAGTGTCCAGACTATGGCCTCTCATGTCTGTCTACATGTAAAACTCAAAGAAGGTAGATGCTGCCTGGATTAATGAGTAGAAATTCATGTAATGCGCAGAGTATAAGTACTTATACATACTGTATAAGTACAGTATGTATGCCGTCATCTTATGTCCATACAAGAGTTTTTATTTAAATGTAGATATTTAGTAGTCTGTTCCGCTTGTTTAGTCTTATAGTGAAATAGACCTGGTTTAATTTATGTTCAATCCCATTTTATGTCTAGTTATATGAGATGTTTCACATGTAAGAATACTTGAGAATGTCTTTGACAGACAGAAACTGAAACAGAAATTGTTATCTCAAAAACACATTGTGTAGCATTATATTGCCCTATAAATGTGAATCTAGAACAATCTGCATCTGTAGATAGATAGAACTTCATTGATCTCAACATGGGGAAATGTGTGAAATAGATGGGCTACATGGTCTGATTAGCCCATCAATCAGGCCCTTGATCTGTGAATTGACAGCGTGTGTGTTTTCAGCGGAGCAGTGCGGGCAGCTGTGCAACGTGTGAAGAGTTATCCTGCATGGACTTGTCGCCATGAGCAACAGGGAGATGGTTTCCACGGAGACAGGTCACTCCCATCCCCAGCACACACACATACACAGAAGCCTGTGCTTTGTTACCACGGTAACCACATGGCACTTTGGCAAGTCAGTCTCTGAGGTATCCACCTGTTGCCATAGAGACAGCATAAAATATCACAGTGGACACCAAGATGAAATTACTTATGTGTGTTCTTTTGGAGTTTCAGTGTAGTTTATATTTGTAGAGCATTAAATGGATCAAACTACAAATGCATATTAGGGGTGTAATGGTAAATGTTGTACTGTTCGGTACAAGCATGTACTTTGGTACAGTTCATTAATAATTCACTGATTATTATAACGAGCTGCATCTGCATTTTGCTGTGGAGGTGAATGTTTGCCAAGCACTTCTGCTTATGTCAGTGGCAGTTGCAGTGCAGGATTTAGAGAAGTCAATTCTACCACTCCTACCAATTTCCACATTGTTGATGGAAACAGTGGAATAAGAAGATGCACCGGCGGCATTTAAGGCTGTGATGTGAGAACATTTTGGATTTAACATATGCCGACCATAGCAAAAGAACAGCGAAAGGTACCACAGTATGGAAGCGCTGAGCTGCCAGAGAGGTAAAAAAAAGGTTGTGTTTCTCATTTGAACAAGATAGTTTCCTTGTCTCAGTTTGGTATGAGCATGTGCTGCTGTACAGCTCATGTTTCCAGAGAGCTTGTGTTTACTGTATATTATAGCACACTGCTTCTGTATTTTGCTGCGGGGGAACATTTCCCAAGCACTCTTCTCTTACTTACTGCTGCTAACGTATGATTGGTCAGTGGTGGTTTTGGGGCGGGACTTAGTGAAGGGTCAATTCCACTGTCATTGGTTGGGACTGAATGCAGAGCTCTACCTATTTCTGTGTTGGTGAGAGATACATGGTGAATTGTGGACATAGAGCGCATTTCAAAGACATGCTGGCAACATTTAAGTCTGTGTTGTGGGAATACTTTGGATTTAAGCCTAATATATTCCGATGATGGATAAGAACAGCCAAAAAATACCAGTGTATAAGCATTGTTCAGCCACTATCAGCTACATGATGACACTTTTACGATGGACTTTTTCCAGGTGACAGAACGCAGCCAGCTTTCTCTGCTGCTTTAAAACAACTCAAGAGTTGTTGAGAAATATTGCATAAATGAATGACAAAAGTAGTGGGTGTATTCATCACCAAAGATCATTCTCTTTTGAGAATGATTATGGAGTTCGTCATTTGATGAAGACCACTGAGCTGCATTACTCTATGCCGTCCTGCAGTCACTTCAACAATATGGCAATGTCTCCGTCAGTTGGACGTGAGGAGCTAACAGTGACTTTTACAGTTTGTGCAAGTATCAGAGATGAAAAGTCACATTCTACAAATGGTCCTCTATACCAGAGAACTCACCGAGCATTATTTTGTGCCATGAGTGTCATGATATTCTCGTCCATTCACTCTTCACTTTAATGAACAGGACAATATGAAAACTATGAATTTAGTATCTGCTTTTTCATTGTAATGTATTATATGAATAACCACAGATGGTAAAACAGCTATGTTCTGAAAAAAAGAACCCATTGTTTAGACATAAGTCTTTGTGTAAATTTAATTACTGTTTTGTAGCGTACGGTGAACCATAATCATAAACCACAATATGTACCAAATGGTATGTACCGTTTGGTCTGTAACACGTCTGTCTGTAACCAGTATACGCGCGTGTCTGTCAGCCCTCTGTCTATGTAACCCGTCTGTCTGTCTGTAACCAATCTGTCTCGGTGTAATCTGCTTGCTTGTCTGTAACTCCTCTGTTTGTCTATATGTAACCCACCTGTCTATAACCCGTCTGTCTGCCTGTCTGGAACACTGTTTGTATCCCCTCTGTCTGTCTATGTATGAACTGTTTTGTCTGTAACCCATATGTCTATGCGTAAACCCGTCTCTCTCTGTCTTTAATGCCTGTGTGTCTGTCTGTCTGTAACCCCTATGTGTGTAACTCATCTGTCTGCGACCTCTCTTTGTGTAACCTGTCTCTTTGTTACCCATCTGTCTATTCAGAGAATAAAAGCCAGAGGAAGGTGTTCCTCCCCAATAAACTGTTGGAGTGTCTACCTCGCTCAACCTTGTTACCCAGTGAACGTCTCCGGTGGAACACCAATGAGGTGAGTGACCAGCACTGACACACTTTCAGACCTAATGGTCCAGTACAATCACGTGGATCAGTGATAGGACCAATCAAATCATCTGATACGGTCTTGTCCTCCTGGCCTGTGGTGGTGTTGCCTCCAGAAAACAGCAAACAGTGAAGAAGAACCCCGGCTTATCTATTGGATCATTAAAGAACACCTTGGGTTTGTGTGTTTTTAGACCAGGGTTGGACATCCACATGTCCATAAACAAATGGGACACACCACTGACAATGTCTAACTCCAATGTATTGACCAAGACCAGGAAACACTAGTCAACACATGACCTGTGTCCAGTACACCAGTGGTTCTGAACTGGTCTGATTCAGTACCCACTATCATCATCAATTACCAGGCCAGATGGCAACTGATAACAGTCAAAACGAAATGTATTTAATAACAGATGTTGTGTTTTCTACAGCAGGTGGACATGATACATATGGAAATATTCCATCTAACACTAAATGAGGTCCATTCGACCCAATTTAACAACTAAGAAGTGAACTCAGGTCAAATTCAAGATTCATTCAGTCACTTATTACACAATTAAACTCGCTGAGGTTTT
The DNA here is from genome assembly GCA_029814585.1 of Gymnapogon annona. Classification (NCBI taxonomy): domain Eukaryota; kingdom Metazoa; phylum Chordata; class Actinopteri; order Kurtiformes; family Apogonidae; genus Gymnapogon; species Gymnapogon annona. Next base: position 7,039 of record JAPTHA010191841.1, on the reverse strand, counting down.
TGTCCAATGGAGCTGAAACCAGATCTGATGGAATCACTGTTATACCCAAGTTTATCCATTAGATCGGTACTACCCTAAGTTAGTTTTTCTTTGAAATGTTTGGAGTTAATTATCATTACTGCCCCTACTGTTGGGGAGTGGGAATGGATAAAAATAAAACACAGTATCACCTGGAATCTGTTGGGTCGATTATCGGAGTCGATATTTGGGATTTTTACGTATATTGGCATCAGCCTTTTTTAATCTGACGGACAGATATAAAGAATTCAATATAAAACTTCTCCTGGGGCTGGCAGCTGAGTAACCAACTTAGGAAACCTATGAAATGAAGAGTATAGACCATGGGAATAATTTAATACATATTTGTGGAAAAAATATATATTAAAAATTATATTCCTGATTATGTTTAGGCCAGCAGAGAAGGCCTTGCTGGCCTTGAGGATCCACCACTGTACATTCAATATTCAAAATTACCTTTTACAATCCATTTCCATCCTTTTTGGAAAGTAAACCACCATCTCTCCTTCTGCATTCCTCTCCTGGATACCAAACATGCCCATCACCTTTTGTATCCTGCACCAACATGTCCATTCAAGTCTGCACCAATCACAACTCTCTCACTTCTAGGGATGTTCTGTGTCACATCATGGAGGTCCAACCAGAATTTCTCCCTACCTGTGGAGCATACCCACTAACCACATTGAACATCAGCCCTTCGATTTCAAGCTTTAGACTAATCAATCTGACCCGCTTTTAACCTCCAGGACATTCCTAACAAGCTCCTCTTTCAAGATATCTCCTATTCCATTTCAATTCGTATCTACCCCATGATAGAACAGCTTGAACCCTGCTCCTAACCATCTAGCCTTGCTACCTTTGCACCTGGTCTCCTGGACACACAGTATGTCTACCTTTCTCCTCTGCATCATGTCCACACCTCTCTACCTTTTCCTGTCATAGTTCCAACATTGTGTCCCTACTCTCAGACCTAGACTCTTAGTTTTCGTCTTCTCTCTCTTCCTATCAACACACCTTCCTCCTCTCCTTCTTTGACCAACAGTAGTCCAATTTCCACTGGCGCCCTGTAGGTGAACAGCACTGATGGTGGTCGTTGTTAACCTGGGCCTCGACAGATCCAGTATGGGAGTCTTGTGTGTGATTCGCATATTTGGTTTTGGCAGAACTTTTTACCTCGGATGCCCTTCCTGACACAACCCTCTGTATTTATCCGGGCTTGGGACCAGCACTTGTCCCCTCTTGCGGCTACATTATTATTTATTTGTCAAGCTTCATGGTCTACATTATCACAATCTTTTTCACAGCAGAGAAAAAGCTTTCAGTACAGCTTCATTGTAGTGAAAAAATAGAAAAAAACTGAACGATAGAATTTAGAACATTTCAGCAAAAATTTTGATCTTTATTTGTTCACAAAGAGCATATATACATGCATACATAAACATATACAAACACTTATAGCAATCTGGGAAGAACATTTAAACAGTTTCTATGCTCCCGAAAAAAGATAGTAGTAATAACTCTCATCTTTCTAAATCCTTTTTAATTTCATGTATAAGTTTTCCATAGTTTGATTTGTACAGTTGAGAAATATTTTTGTAATGATAACTCCTTAACCTCAAAACCCATTGAGGTACCAATTAAATTTTACTTTCTTAGACAATTCTGAGATGATGATAAAGGGAAACTCCTTTATCATCATTGCTTGTTCACTTGTTCACTTGATATCCTGAAACTATACTGAAGTCTTTTAAACATTTTAAAGTGCAGGTATAGAGGTCCTTGGATCTCTAATGTACAATTTGACATAGTCCGGTATAATGATAAATTGTGAGTCCTAAATTTGTCTCATATCCCTTAAATTGATGGATCATTTTAATTAACTCTGCTAAGGGTTCTGTACTAATAGCAAATAAAATCGGTGACAACAGCACACTTGGCTTTAAAGTATAACATTTAATGATAAAATCAACTTTAGGTGTCCCAAATGCTGTAATAAATTAAGCATTCTAAAAGTATATGTCAATTCTCGACACACTTTTTAACACTTTCTTTTTTGTTTTCAAACCCTTGTTGCAGATGGATGGACCTAAGTCTAAAAGTGCAGTCTAGCAGTATTTCAATCAGCCAGTACCAGGGAGGCTGTGTGCAAGACAACCATTCAACTTTATAAGAGATGCTTCTGAGTCTAGGAACTCCCTGCACTTCTGGAGCTATTTTTCAATTTGTTGGGTTAAATAAACATGTTTTAGGCACTTAAATAAAGTTATGTGTTTATTCAACCTTTTTACAGAAATGTTTACACTTCGGCTCCAAATATTGGTTATCGGCCTCCTTAACTACAAATTAATCTGTATGGGTCCTCAGAAACACATATCCATTGATCTCTAGTTTGGACGCTCTTTAGGGTGACCACCCACTGGAAACAGGTTTGGACCCATGTTAGGGTCAGAACCCACTGCAATTAGGTTTGGGCCCACTTTTGGGTCACCACCTACTGGAAACAGGTTTGTACCCACTTTAGGGTCAGGACCGTATTTCAGGTCACACCCCACCAGTTGAGAAGCACTGGTCTAGACCGGGGTTCCCAAACTTTTCCATGCCAAGGCCCCCCAAACACCTTGACCGGGGACCCCCTTTGCAAAACACAGCAAATGCTTCTAAAACATTTACGACATTTCGTTACCAGATTCATTGTGTGTGTCTGTGTAATGACAATAAAGGAAGTCTAAGTCTAAAAGAAATTGTCAACTTTTAGTTTGTATTTCATTATTTTTATTCAGTTTTCAATATTTATTTGTAAGCACAGAAAATAGATAAATATAATTTCAGTGCCATATAATCCCAGTGATTAGAAACTTTTCAACAAATTTTCAACAGATAAGAACAAAATATCAAAGCTAGCTTTTTGTCTTTCTCTCTATTGTGTTTGTGTGTGTGTGTACATGCGTGAATGAGCGTGTGTTTCTGTCTATGTATAACACTGTAAAACCCCAGTGAATAATAACTTTTCAACATATAGGAAAAGGCCAAAATAAATAAAAGTTAGCCCTTTTTCTCTTTCTCTTTAATATATTGTGCAATATTATATTTTTTACTTCCCTCCAATTTTCTGAGGCCCCCCTAGCGCCCCCTATCGGCCCCCACTTTGAAAACCACTGGTCTAGACTGTTAGTAACCAAATGAATCGTTTTCACCGTGGAGGTCTACTGTCACAGACAGGCACTGAGCATCCTGGTTACCATGGTAACTAACTCAGTCTGTTCCTGCCACATGGACTCCATGTGCTATATTAGTGTCTGGGGGACGATGGACTGTGTCCAACCCTCATAACAGTGTTTGCTTCCAGTTTGAGTGAAAAACTGGGGAACAATAGTCTATCCATATACACACACGCACACATATGTTAAAAAAAAAAAAAAAAAATATATATATATATATATATTTTAAGGGTTAAAGGTGAATGTTTGGGTCCTTTCTGTGTCACCTATTATGAACGTGTTGAAGCTTCATTAGCATTGGGCCTCCATTGTAGGCTTGACTGGATTGGACTTGCATATTACAGATCATTTACACAATGGTTCTCTTTATCCAACACAGGAACATTCACTGTGTTTTTGTTATTAGAACCTACATGTGTGTCCTGGTAGGAGTTGATAAACTGGTGTATGTGTGTATATGTGTGCTGTTCTATACGTGTAAATGTGTGTGCGGTTGTATATATACGTCTGTATACATGGTTGTGTATATATGTGTGTGGGTGCGTGGCTGTGTGTATGTAAGTGTGTGTGTGGTGGGATGTATGTGTAAATGTGTGTGCGATTGTGTGTACACGTGTGCAGTTGTGTATATATAAATGTACGCGTGGTTGTATATGAATGTTGGTGCAGTTGTGTGTATAAATGTGTGGTTGTGCATGTGGAAACGTGTGGTTCTGTGTATATGTCTGTTTTGTATGTGTACATTTGTGAGGTTGTGTATGTGTGCGGTTCTGTATGGGTATATGTGTGGTTGTGCATGTGTACACGTGTGTGGTTGTGCGTATATGGTTGTGTGTATATGCGTGTGCGATCGTGTATGCGTAAATGTGTTGTGGATTTGTGTGTATTATTGTGTGTATATTTATATTTGTGTGTCTTTGAAATTTCTCCTAGTGGGACTATTAAAGGTATATCTAATCTTGTATTTGTGTGTATATTAGTGTCATGGTTTATATTAGATTAATTTATTTGTCCCACTCGGGGAAATATTCTTTTGTGTGAATATACATGAAATGTATGTGTAAGTGCGTGTCTGTGTATATGAGTATGCATGTGGTTGAGAATATCTATGTATGGTTGTTTGTGTATGCGTGTGTGCTTGAGCATGTGCACTTGTGTATGGTGGTGGGTATATATGTGCGGTTGTGTGTGTGTCCCTCACTGACAGTAGACTCCTGTCTTTCTCCAGGAGATCACCTCTTACCTGGTTTCCTTTGACAGACATGATGAGTGGCTGTCCTTCACCTTGAAAACCAGGTATGTACCCTGGTCCCAGTGCCACTCAGCTCCTCCGTGACCCACTGGTCACCTGACCTGTGTGTGCCCTATGACAGGCCGAAGAATGGAAGCATTGTCCTCTACAACAGAAAGAAGGTCAAGTACAGGAAGGATGGATACTGCTGGAAGAAACGCAAGGATGGGAAGACCACCAGAGAGGACCACATGAAGCTGAAGGTCCAGGGCATAGAGGTATGACCACAGAGACAGCAGCGCCTGTAACTACATCTCCCATTATGCATTTCAGCAGCACATAGTAAAAGACCATGGAGCCACATGGTCTCATGCTCTCTTCGGTGATGATGACGTTCCGGCAAATGGAGACACACTGTAGACGAGAGCTAAAGCTTTCCATGCTTCCCGAAGTCCAGGATTGTAACACTATAAAAACAGCCTCTGGGCCGTTGTTACCTAGCCGCCTCTCGGTCCGGAGGGAGCGGGGGAGTTATAGTTGCCTAAGTAGTTATAGTTGCCTAAGTTCACTGTGGACTGGAAACTGTCCATCAGTCAGTGTTGTAGGATGATGACATGTAAAGCTGTCGTCATGTAGCCGATGGCGTCAAAACAATGCTTACACACCGTGATACTTTTCGCTCTTCTTTTTCCATCGTTGGAATATGTTGGTGTTAAATCCAAAGTGTCCTTGTACTGCAGACTTAAATGTTGCTGGTGTGTCTTCAAACTCCACTCTGTCTACAATTTGGCATATGTCCATCAACAACATGGAAATGGGTAGGGCTTAGCGTCCAGTTCCAAACAGTGACAGAATTGACCCTTGTAGGGCATTAACAGAGAGGACGACGCATTGACTTCCGTAACACAAGTCGATTTAAATTTGGAGGAGTCGACAAGTCGCATGTTATTCTTTCTCTCCCTCCCTCTTGACGTGGTTGTGTATTGAGTGCAGAATCTGCCTCTGATTCGCTTAAGCAGACACTGTGTGCATGTCGGTGGTGGATTACGCGGCCTATGTGTGCACTTATGTTGTGCAGTTAAATTTAAAAGAAAACTCAAGGTGTTAACCTTTGTTTTGTTCGGGTATAAATGTTGACGCTTGTGTCTTGTAAGTGTACAGTTGTACCTCTACATGTGAAATGTTCAGGTTACGAAACGCCTCAACGGGAAAATATTAGCTCTAGTTACAAAAGAAATTTCAGGATACAAAAGGAAAAAATACATAGTACACGCTGCTACGAAAGGAAAAAATACAGTACGCGCTACTACTCGCAGCTCCCAGAATTCACCGAACGTAAACAAACTGGTAGCTGCTCTGTGATTGGCTATCAACATCATTTTTATTCTTTACTTTATTCTTTGTTTTTTACTTTATGTACAACTCTCATTTTATGTTTATTGTGCAGTAATCTAATCAAACATGTGTTTGTTACATGTTTTGATGCATTTTTATGATTATGGAACGGATTAGATTATTTACATGGAAAACGCAGCTCTACTTACGAAATGTTCAGGTTACGAAACTACTTCCAGAACCAATTAATTTCGTAAGTAGAGGTACCACTGTACATTGCTACGTTGCAGTGAACTTTAATACAAGTTGCTCATTTCTGGACAGCAGTGTGTCTGTGTTGTTCCTCCACTGACAATGTGATGACGTCATCACGACTTGTCGACTCGACTTCGACTTTATTGACGGATAAGTCGACTTGAAAAAACGACTGAAACATCTGAAGTCGTTAATGCCCTGGGCCCTTCGCTAATTTCTGCCTTAGAACCAGCACTGACCAGTCATAGATTAGCAACATTAAATAGGAGAGGAGCGCTGTGTGTGAGACGTGTGTGTGTGTGTGTGTGTGTGTGTGTGTGTTTCCAGTGCCTGTACGGCTGCTACGTCCATTCCTCCATTGTGCCAACATTCCACAGGCGATGCTACTGGCTGCTGCAGGTGAACACACACAGAATCACACACACAAAATTCACACACATGAACACATACACACACTCTGTTTTACATGCAGACTAAGTTGGTGTGTGTGTTTGTGACAGAACCCAGACATTGTCTTGGTCCACTACCTGAATGTACCGTCCCCAGAGGATTCTGGGAAGTGCAGTCCTCTGGTGTGTGCAGTGGCTGACCGTCACAACAGCATGAGGTGGAGCCGAGACGACCTGTTGAACCAGTTGAAGCCCATGTGTAAGACACACGCAAAGAAAAACACACATACTCTAACAGAAACACACACACAGGCACCAAATGGTTCCCACAGGCCTGTCATGGCCCCTCCCCTATCCCTTCCACCTGAGATAAATGAGACTGTATCAGTATAGGCGCTTTCCCACTGAATAGTTCTAAGAACTCTGTTCATCCCACTCTACGCATTCATCGCAAGTCTTCATTCCGAACGCCCAGAACCTTTCATACTTGAACACTGCTGAACACTACTTATTTATTTATGGTTGTTTGTTTTAACATATATAATAATTAAAAATTGCTAACATGAAGCACTTTTATCAAGAAAATTAAAAGT
>JAPTHA010191806.1:0-11794 GCA_029814585.1 Gymnapogon annona | reverse complement strand
ACACACACACACACACACACACACACACACACACACACACACACACACACACACACACACACACACACACACTGTACCTGCTCTGCTTCACACGAGACGGCTCTGTGTGCTTTGGTTGTCTTGAAATGTCAATGAAAGGAAAGTATTTTTTTTTAATAAATGGTCATGTTTAAACCCAAAGGCATATGCTGACATCTTATGTATACGCATGTAAACAAGTTTAAGTAAATATGTAAGTGTATTTCTTTTAGCCAAATCTGTACTCTTATTAAACAAACCACATATACAATAATATTGAATATACCTTTTATTAGTCCCGCGAGGGGAATTTTCACACAAAGCAGCACAATACAAAGAGTAGGAAAAAAAAAGAACAGAGCAGAACAGATATACAACAAGTTGAATTCTTGCACAACATGGACCACAAAGACAGTATACACGATTGAAGTCCCAGAGGTGATAACGATAACGAGGGGTTGTTAATACGTTCTCCGGAGCAGAGAAACGGCGGACGTATTAATGACCCCTCGTTATCGTTATCATCTCTGCTGGGACTGCTGTTATAGGCTGCCACTAGGACGGCGCCATTTTTTATTGATATTTAGATTTATATTGATATTCCTATGGTCTTAAACAAAGCAGGTTGTAACACAGTGTTTAAAGTGTACCACCATCTTTACCAATTCTCTACTCTTCTTCTCGTATAATAACTCACGGATTAGAGCGGTTCGAATCCTGCCCTGTCCTGCTCATGCACTGTTGTGTCATTGGTCTAGACACTTATTTAATATTTATTTAATTATTATTATTATTACCTATCAGTTCTGGCCACTACATGGTTTATTACTCTCATTTTGATTCTAATTGAGGGAACATTGCATTTTATCTTCAAGAAATAAAATAAAATGAGTATTTAGTACTTTGTACGAATACTGCTGAATAATAACAGTCTTAATTAGACATGTACTACTGAGTCCACTTGTCAGGCCCAGGAATTCAATGTATCTAACACTGATGAATACAGTCTGATAGGAGTCATTTCATATGTATCTTTTGGTAAACGTCCAATGGTAGCCTCTTCTTGGCCCGTGCCCGCCTCTTCCACTATGTTTCCTGAAAATTGGTGCTGAAGTCCGCATGTAATCCTGCTGACAGCCCGAGCTATGAAAACATAGCCTCATTGGTGGAGGTAAAAATAATAATGAAGCTAATATTATTGAAGCTAAAGCTAGTAATTAGCCACTCTCCATTTACATTTATTGGTGGATTTCTCTGTAGAGCTGGGCTCGTTGCTGCTGAAGTGACTCTGAGAAAACACAGCTGCTCCTTGAGAATATGATGTCATTATAGGACAACTCCTCCAGTGTTGATCTTTAATAAAGGCAAAACTTTCATCAGTCAGTTACAGGCCGTCACCGCCTGACGAGCTCTAAAATGAAGGGGAGTGCGCTGATTGTTTTCCGGCGTGTGTTACCGTGGATTCCTCTCCACTTGGCCCATAGTGCCGGCGAACGCCGATGAAGAAACTCTTTGTCCTTATCGATGAGCGGTGAGTGGGTGTTTTGATAAAGTCAAGTGTACGTTAGTGACTCATGCAACTTGACACACCAGTCATGAGTGACCCCAGAGCGTCATTAACTACCCCTCCCCGAGGTCACATCAAGGCAGACACAACTCAGGTTCTCACTCAAGTCTGAACCCGAGCCAGATCCACAGAGACCTGTCTATTTTCTCTGCTCGAGCCTTGGAAGGCAGTGTTTCTCTATCAGCCTACTCATATCTATTGAAATAACAAACCACAGTCCTCCACATGTACGAGGCTCCCACCATTGACAGTGATATTCATGTTCACTCCATTAAAGTCAAAACCGCAAAGGGGTCCGATGCCAGTTCGCCAAAGATGGATCAGCTGCACGCGATGAAAACAGACATTGGTGCGTTCTTCAAAGAGGCGGCACCAGATAGTCTCTAATCAAGCCTCGGGACTAACAAGGTCAAGCAGAACGGCCGGATGATCGCACGTTTCCTTCGGAGATTCGGTAATAGCCTCAAAATGTGGCGTTCCGTGGACAAAAAAACCAGACGCCATATCAGGATTTTTTTTTTTTCTTTTGATAAGAGCCTCGTGCGGCGGTGGTGAGAGAGGATCTGGGGTGTTGAATTGGGAGGCGAGGATGAAAACAGGCCTTTATAAGCTGTCTGGAGCCAGGACTCCTGAAGTTAGCTGTAAAAAACAGAAAGCCTTTGAAAACCGGCGACTTTGAAGTCACAGGTCTTAATCGCCAGTTCAAGTTGGTGCTCCGGTAGCACGGCAAGAGTGAAGGGAAGCCGCTCCTGCTGTCTTATCTCACAAAAGTATAGTTTAAAATTTTTATTTTTTTTTTAAATATAGAAGTGCAGTGATTTTTGTCAGCCACTATTTTGCCGGTGAACACGTGTGAGCGTAATAGATGCTGTGTTTAATCTATCGGCGTCACTCCGATGACTCTGTGGGATATCACACAGCTCTACCGCACAATGACACCTTATTAGCCACTAAGAACCAACAAACCTTCAGTATGTTTTCACAGCTTGGATGCTTGAGGTGATGTGGGGTCTGTGGAAGAACTGGCATCCCAGCAGTATAATGTGCACACACACACACACACACACACACACACACACACACACACACAAAACAAACAAAGGCCTTCCTCTGAGAGCTGGAGAAAGAGTTGCACTGGTTTGACTTTACTCACTAAACAACAACGTGATACTGTGGTCCAAACAAAGCACTAACTGGACATTTCTCTGGATTCTACACATTCTGATCCAAACAGAGTCTGTGAAGAGCAGTTTGGTGAACATCCGCTCATATATTTCATGCCCTTGCCAGCACTAAAACTTAAACCTCGGCACCGGTCAGCCATGCCTTCTGCTGCCTATAAAGCACGCTGCCACCCTGCAGACCACACACACACACACACACACACACACACACACACATTCAGCCAGGCCAGCGCTGCACGGAGACCAGTGCGCTGACCCGTGCAATGAAAATATCTGTTCACGGTGCTACAGTAGCTTTACCAGATTTCCATCCCGACGAGGAGCTGGACAGGTGCTACTGTGACTTTGTGAAGACAATTACACAAACGCGCTCACTTTTGGCACAATGTGTGAAAACATAGAGAAGATTTCAATTATATATGCCTATTTCTTTAAACCTGTCTTCAGAAGGTAGATTATTGCCCATAACGTTGGTATAAAACATTTTTTACCTCTTTGCATGAAATCATTCTGACAATATTCTTGATAAAGTCTAGCTGGGACTCAGTATATCATTGTACCTGGTCAAAGGTGATTACTTATGGGTATAAATAATTTCAAAAAAGGAACGTGTCAAAATATATTCCAACTTTATGGGCATTTTTCCATGTTGTCGTAGCAGAGCAGGTTAATTGCATTATTATACTAAGAGATGTTCCTTGTAACTAATTAACTTTCAGTATAAGGACATTTTGAGAGGTAGCAAAACCATTAGAAAGATGTATTTGTCTGTAAATGTAGCATTTCGATCATTAAATGGCATTAAATAATAGCTGTAAAAAGCGTCGGCCCGCAAGTGTAAAATGATCCAAACAACAAAAATACACCCAGTGATAGATTTGTGTTAATGCACTCAGCTTTCTGGCTGAGATTTACCTCAATACTATAAGAATAGTTGTTGTACATAAAACATTTAAATACATGTCATGCAGAAATAGCGTCCCAGTTACTTACTAATCCACCGCTGTCAGCTGATTTACTACGATTGTTTTCTGCAACTGGAAACATGCCAGTGGGATGTATATAAATATGAAAAGCAGTTCATCTGATGTGGATTTAGTTCCAGTAAAATTAAGGCTCTGCTTAAAGTCAACAGTTCACAGTCCCCATTTCATTCCAAACAGTACGTTGCTGGAGTCAACGCAGTACTGTCCAAATATGATTTAATTGCCGCTGCACTTAAAATTCTGACTTTAACATCAAAAACATTACAATAAACTAGAAGTGCACCCAGAGAACATAAGCCCCTGTTAAAGCCAAAAGTCTACAATATTATTAAACTCTACACCAGCCATAAAATATTACCTATGTTTGGCCCTTTTTCTCACTCGCTCTTATTACCAGGTTGTAAGTTTGCCTGGGGCTCTCTATTGTTGCACAGAGTGAAAAACACTCTCGGCCTCCACCCTTTTTTCTGGATGCGCTCCAAAATATTAAGGGTTCATCCTTGGCCCATGCCCCCGCTCTTTCAGAAAGGTTCATGAAAACTGAAAATGCAAAAAAACAAAAAAACAAAAAAAGAAAATTGAGTGATCGCGTAATGTCCTTGGCTGAGATAAAAATGCATGGAATCTTCCAGAATAACTGTGTGTGTGTGTGTGTGTGTGTATGAGTAAAAGAAAATAAAAAATGGATCTGTGCCTCTACTTTAATCTGTTCTCTTTTTTTTTTTTCCTTCTTCGTTTAAATATACATAGTTCTCTAAATTCGCATTAACTTACCAAACAGTTCTTCTGGTGCATGCTGGGTAACAAATGCTTTAATTATTTCACCGTGGAGTGCAACAGACCACCTGAGGCTGGAACTGCCATCACTCACAACATCACAAATATAAGAGAAAGACAAACAGTCTGGAATGTAACAGCAGTGTTTTATTTTTTTTTTCATGTACGTATATATCTTAATGTGTGGCTTAAAGCCCAGAGAAATAACCCTGGCAGTGCAAACGTTGGAAAACTGCAACATGTCGTGTCACAAATACTTACGCGAATGATGAGCTTAATGTCGGAGGTCCAACGCGGTTCTTCAGTCTAACCACAAGTGCTGTGAGGTGTCCCACCACAGTCCCTGTTAATAAGGACTGTGCGAGGAGAGGGGAGGTCAAACAGAGGGCTGCAGCTGCGTATGAGGATGAATAGCATACAGGGAGATGATGGGCAGAGGTGTGGGGGCGGGGTGCGAGGACCTGGGGAGTGATCAGGACAGAGGAGGGTCTCCGATGCTCCGCCAAAAACAACAGAGGAGCATGGTAGAGATGCACACACAGATATACGTCCCTGTGTGTTATGGTACTGCTCCGAGGGTTGGGTTTGTCTGGTGGATGTTGTTAGAAGTGAAACCCTGCATTATGGGAGGAAAAGAAATGAATTCACACCAAGTCGAAGTGTCGGGTGGTTAAATGTGTTGCATCATCTGCTAAGATATTAATTCATGTTTTATATTAACAAACAAACATATTATACATGTATATGGCTTGGGACAAGGTCTTGGAAAAATGTACACAAAAAACACAAGTGATAAATTACTGTTGTATTATCGAGAAGATAATGATATATGGGGGATAGATAGATACTGTAGATAGATACCTAGGTACTATAGATAGATACCTAGGTACTATAGATAGATAGATACCTAGGTACTATAGATAGATAGATACTACAGATGGATAGATAGATAGTGTACATAGACACTATAAATAGATACCATAGATAGATACAATAGATCGATAGATAGATACTGTACATAGATACTATAGATAGATAGACGCCATAGATAGATAGATAGATAGATAGATAGATAGATAGATAGATAGATACTGTACATAGATACAACAGATAGATAGATAGATACTGTACATGGATACTATAGATAGATAGATACCATAGACAGATAGATACAATAGATCAATAGATAAATACTGTACATAGATACTATAGATATATATATGCCATAGATAGATACAACAGATATATAAATACTGTATATAGATACTATAGATAGACGCCATAAATAAATAGATACTGTACATACTATAGATACATAGACGCCATAGATGGGTAGATACTGTACATAGATACTATAGATAAATAGACGCCATAGATAGATAGATACTGTACATACTATAGATAAATAGACACCATAGATAGATACCATAGATAGATACAATAGTTAGAGAGATCGATACTGTACATAGATACTATAGATAGATAGATACTGTACATAGATACTATAGATAGATCCCATAGATAGATAGATACAACAGATAGATAGATAGATAGATAGATAGATAGATAGATAGATAGATAGATAGATAGATAGATAGATAGATAGATAGATACTGTACATAGATACTAAAGATAGATAAATACCATAGATATATAGATAGATGCCATGGACAGATAGATACTATAGATACAATAGATAGACAGATAAATACCAGAGATAGATAGATAGATACCATAGACAGATAGATAGTTAGATAGATACTATAGATAGATAGATAGATAGATAGATAGCCCTAATGATATATTTTTATTATCAGATGCATACACGGTGAATAAATTCTCTCTCCACATTCCTCCAAACACACTTTATGCAGATAGCATTAAACCCAACACTGCAGCACAATAAATTCAAAGACTTTGAAACATCCTTTGCAGGCAGTCATCTCTGAATTATGCGAGGTAGTAACAACACTAACTCTCCTCTCCACCACAGCTGTGTTCCCATCTCCCCCAGATTTCTGCTCACCTCTGCTCCTCCCAGTGTGTCAGTTAGAGGCGACCTCCTCCTCCTTAAGTCAGACCAATCTGTCAGGACACAATAGGCTACCTCTCCAGCTATGTTGTTTTTGGAACGGGAACCTTTCAGCCCTGCTTGTTCTCCCTCGTGGTCGACAGAAATTAGCCAAGAAGACACTCTTTGACGGATTTATCTCTCTCTCTCTCTCTCTCTCTCCCTCGCCGCTCAGCTGACTGTAGTTTCTTTTGCTCTCAGGGTTTTGTTTACATTTGCTCATCAATGTGGAAGTTCTGTGATCACGGCCACCCAGCTGGGGATCTCTTCAAGATGTGAGAGGGTTTAGGTGTATCCTCCTCCAACAGTCACACCGAGAGGAGAATAAACAAACCAAAGCACACAAAATAAATACGAGTAGGACCGTGTGGTTATCTTGATTTCACGCACGGGCCGTTTTCTTTACATGACTCTAATCAGGTGCTGTTATGACGACGAGTGAGGGCGCCTGTCTCGGCCTCATTCAAGATACTGAAAGATAAAGTCTGTCAAAGACATCAGCTGTTGTTGTGAAGTGCAAGACACCTGCAGTTTATGGCTGTTCTCACCATCTGCTGTCCATTCCTACAGAAATACCAGGTAAAAGCAAAAAAAAAGCACCTTTATTGTGAGGATCTCACAGAACAGAAAAAAATAAAAGTGCTACTATAGAGATAAAATGTGAAAACCCCCATGTTGCACAAGATATGGTAATCATTTAATAAACTACATGGAAAACTTGCCAGCGCATCACATTGGTTCAGCTTTATATGCCCGAGCAGGGGTTGTAGAGACTTATGAGGTCAGAGGTCAACATATGTCTCTGTGTGACTCATGCGGTTCACACTTATTTATGTTTTTTGTTTGTTTTTTTTTTCTCGTTTTTTTGTGTGTTTTGTCTGTTGTCTCTGATCCTGTCACTGTGTTTTGTGAATGTCGTCTCGTAGTGAATGAATGATGATTCACATATTTGATTTGGCAGGAGTTTTTTTTTTTTTTTTTACGTCGGATGCCCTTCCTGGCACAACCCATTGGATACTCATCCCGGGAATTGAACCCAGGTCTCCTATGTACCAGCCCGGTGCCTTACCAACTGAGCGATCCAGCCGTAGTCGTGGCGAATGAACGTAACTGTGCATTGTGTAATGAAAAATCCAAATAAAATATTATTTGAAAAAAATAAAATAAAACTCCTACTAAACATAGAGACGCTTTTTATGCCACATTTACTCAAGGCCTACTTGGAAATGGTTCATTATCTCCACGATGTTCTATTTTTGCCATCCCTCTGTGTCATTCCCATTCCTCCTCCATCTGGTTTTTAGGTTATTGACAAACTGTGGGCGTCACGGTTGGTATATCAGCCTGTCAGCAAACACGTCCTTCGCGCCTCCCCCACACCACCGCGCTTCACCTGACAAAACTCTTTACCGCAACATAGCTTGTGATCACATCAACAAAAATAAACCCGTCCTTCCTAAAAGTGGGACGGGGATAAAAGCAGATATATAACCCATGTCATTCCACTGACAGCAAACTAATGTCAGCCAATCAGGAGCTGACTATTGTTGCTTTGGTCCGAGGTGCAGATGCATCCTGGGATGTTGATCTCAAAGCACGGCAGTTGTTTGTGTGTTCTGATGATTTTTTTTTTTGGTCCTTTTTTTCTTTTAATCTTTATCAAAGTGTTTGTGCCGTGACGGAGTTCAGTTTGTTCAAAGTTAGTCGGTGGAAAAAGTGAGAGTGAGAGGAAAACGAGGTGTCCAAGGATGTGGATGGTGATTACTCACAAAACGACTCTAAACGCTGCCAAACACTTCAGGTTGTTTTTTGTTTTTTTTTTTTTTTTTCCCTGTGAGTCATTTGGTCATAGAGCTTCCTCCTTCCCAGTGGTGGTCATGGGAAGAGGCTCCGAGCAGACTGTTAGTCAGAAGAAAAGTATTGAACTCTGGGCAACTTTCGACACCTTGTAACACACATACACACATTCACACACACACAAACACACACATACACACATGCATACACACACACCACTAAAAAAAATCAGCTAAAACACGAAACATTCAAATCTTTAGGAGTTTATCAACCTGCTCCATTCAAGTACAAATAAAAATAAACCAGGAATTGTTAAGAACAGCTGGTTTATTACTGAGTTTCAGTCAAGTCTGTTCATTTTCACTGTGACTTTGTGAAGAATAAAGCTTCCAGTCATCATTTCTCCATCATTTGCCAGTCCTCTCCCTGTGCATTAGTCCACTCTTATTGCAGGATGTAATGGTCTGGGTATATAATCCTTTACTGACTGACTAAAACTACTTGTGATAAATGAAGTGCAGTCATAGAAACAGTAAACCCAAGCTCTTTTTTTTTCTTTTTTTTGCTGTCTTTTCTAATTGCTGAACTTTCTCTCCTTTCACGTCATCTATTACCAAATTATTAGGGTGCGATCTGAAAAGGGTTGAGGGGGGGGGGCTACCACCACCTCTACCTTCGCAGGATGCATAAATCACCAGGCTAATAAATTGAAAGCTAAATGACTTCTTGCCCTCGACATATATCACTGAGGCAAACCAAATGAAGCCTTATATACCCTAGAGGACAGAGGAATGCTTCTGTTCATAACAGTGATTTGTGGACGGGTCCCATGGCTGCTGGCGTCAGAAAACAGAGTCAAACTGTTTGGGACACAGGCATGTTTACTTATAGTCTATATATGTTTATGTACATCGGATAAAGTTGGAGAAAGATAGAGGACTTTATATATTTTGTTTTGTAGTATTTTGAAAAACAAAACAATACAATAGGTATGACACTTGAAAATGTTTGAAAATGCAAAAAAAAGATGGTCACAGATGATCAATAGTGTCTTTGTTTTATGTCATTTCATTTATTTCCTTGACACATTTCATCGATCTGCTTTTTTTTTTTTTTTTAAAAATGACACGTGATGGGTTCCTGTTGTGCCATTTTCCTTCCATGTATTTATATTTCTTTATTTATATCAAAGATACACTTGTAATTGCTTTTTTTTCCCAGGAAGCTAAAAAAAATCAAGCATGTGCCAGTTTATTTCATTATAAGGTTATGAAACCAATTACTTGTGTAACTGCCATTTGAGATTTTTTTTCCTGATGTGAAACAACATGAATAATCAAGCACTATATGGGTGTTTTTTTTCTCTCCCTTGGTAAGTTTTGAATGGTAAAGGAACATCAGAGTCAACACAAATATGCAAATAAGAGGAAGATGGTTGGTGTGGTAAACATTGATACAATACCGCCCCCTGCAGGTTGAAAATGGCTCAACAGTCGCAGTAAAACCTCGGAATGAAAAATACTGTGGTTTTTTTTGGTATTATTATGCTTGTATTTTAAGTCTTAAATTTTTTCCTTAAAGTATTAAAGGTGAAAAAAAATAATAATGAAAACATCATAACCAAGTGGCAGAAAAGTAATTGTGAAAAGGATGATTCATCTTTCATCAGGAATTTTTGTTGGACCTGTTACTATGACACTAAACTTGTTTAAAGAGCGGAGGGAAATCTTTATTGCACTGAAATAATATTAATGGTAGTCAGCATCCTTTCAGTTGAGAATAGTCTAAATTTTTGTATGAGAAAATGAATAAAGCAGTAATGGTCAACGTTTGTCTTGGCAGGTCGCTGGGACGGGAGCCAGAAGAAACAGCAATTTCAGCAACTTTTTTCCTTCTTAAAGAAAATAAAATCCTGCCAACCTTCACTTAATCCCACCTGGAACACCACAGCAGATGGAGCAGCTGAGATGGGCTTTGTTTGTGAGGTCTCACCTTGTCCATCGTCCTGATGAGGAGTATAGGATCTGTCTGGTTCACTGGTGGGATCTGTGGTGAGTATTTGCGCTTGGATGAAGCATCCGGGAAATATAAATGAAGTATGTTGTGCAAACATGGCCAGTCTCAAACCTCAGCATCTTGGATGAGTGCCTACCTCAATACATTACTGGAACTGTTATGTAGTCGTCATGTAATGGACTTCAGATATGGCTGAGAACATTCTCAGTTTGCATAATATCACACTCTTGTCTGCAAAGCATTCACATCAGTGAGAAAACACTCCAACATGTATTTGCCTTGATATATTTAGAGGCAATACTCAGTGTTAGTACAGGTTTGGCAGGAGCTCCGGGCTTAATGTGTGATCTAATTAATGTGTTAATGTGTTGATGTGTTATAAGGAACAGCAGTGGCTCCTGTTTTTCAGGGTAAAATATCATCAGTCTGGAGAGACGCACCGATATAAACACATACTGTGATGCTCATTTCATGCCGTCAACGTTTAGTTTCATAGAAGTAAAAAGTTGTTTTTTTCTCCCAGTATGACGCTCTGAGATGTTCTACTCAGCACATCTTAAAGCTAAAAAGAGATGTTTTGTGAGGCAGACAGTGGTTAAAAGGACAAACTATGGTGAAATGAGTCATTCTTCTGCCTATTCTCAACAAGTGGATGAGTAAATGTCGCGTGTTAGAAGAGGTCTGATGCTTCCAGTCAGATGCTGTGGTGGCATTGTTGTGGCATACTGTGCATTCTCATGGTTTGCATTTCCTGGTCCATAGACTGGGTAAATACCAGGAAACTCCAAACCCTAGTTATTTCTGATTAAAACAGAGTCTCTCACAATAACAATGTTAATTATAATAGTGAACAAAGGCTCGCTTATAGTAAAAACAAACTGGACTATTCCATTTGACACCACCCACATCTAAGAAGGATCGGGCAAGGGATGTTTTGCAGAACGTTTTTTTTTGCTGATGATTTGTTATTGTGCACAAATAACAATGAATTTCTAGAATAAGAAGTGTAATCACACAATACAGTTCCGTTATGTAACGTCTGAAAACCGACCATGGGAATTAACGTGGGTGCACGAGCTGCTCTGACCGACAGGGGGCGACAGAGGGCTTTGTGGCCCTTTGGGTTTATCATTAGACTTTGACTTCCTCTACTGCAGGGGTGTCAAAACTCATTTCACCCCGGGGCCACATTCAGGTAGACTTGATCTGAAGTGGGCCGAACCAGTAAAATAATCCCATAATAATGTATAAATAATGTCAACTCCAAACTTTCCTCTGTGTTTTTAGAGTGAAACAAGTCTAATTATATGATGAAAATGTTCACATCTAAAAACTGTCCTTTAAAGCAACATGAATAAACACGAACAAACTGAAAAGT
>JAPTHA010191792.1:32452-46427 GCA_029814585.1 Gymnapogon annona | reverse complement strand
GACTTGTCCAGGGTCCCCCCCTCTGCCTAGTAGCTGGGATAGGCTCCAGTGACCCACGCGACCCTGCAAAGGATGCAGTGATTGATTTTAAGATGAATGAATGAATGAATGAATAAGTCAAAGGGGATTTTGATACATTATGTTACGTCAGAAGTAAAAAAACAAACAAACAAAACAACAAACAATAATATGTATATGTGTGTTTGTATGTGTTTACATATACTGTATATATGTATGTGTGCATATGTATATATTTATATTGTATAGTTTGTGTGTGTGTGTATAAACACAGACCAGATATGATGTAATCTTTGCACTGCAGCTACTGATGGCTTTGAAAACTTTTGCACTTTTGTATATATTTTTTTGTATTTAAGCGGTGTTTGCCAGTTGCCAAACAACAACATACTTCGTTGCCAGACCCACTGTGTGTGTCTGTGCAATGACGATAAAGGAAGTCTAAGTCTAATAATACTCTGCCAGAAATATTTCGTTAGATTACATTTTTTTACAGCAGCATATGAGAATATGTTTTCTTTGTATATCTGTGATAACATTAAGCGGAATGTTATACCAACAGATCCTGCAACCACGTGTGTGAAGAATGTAAGAAAAAATCTCCAGCAGCACCTGCAGAATAAGCACAATCCTAGAGGTAAATGGATTCTATCACAGTGTGCGGCGTTCTAAATACACTATGTTGAAAGTGAAATCATGAAGTTCGTGCAAGTCTAAAGCCTATGAAATCATATGCTTCGTCGCTATGATTATGATGAATGACAATCTACTACTAAGCAATCGCAGAGATGTAAAAATAGGTATTTTAAAATTATATTTGTAGAGCTAGCTCATATGTATGTAATATTTTAAGTGCAACTTAATTTTTGTAATCTAAAGTACAGATATTATACACGATGATGCATAATTAACATGAATTTCCTTTAATTTTCCAGACTCATAAAGACGTTAGTTTCTGCGTGGATTTCCATTTGCATATTTGTATTATTTTAATACACTATCTGTATATGTTAGAAGTGTCATTTAATCTGTTCTCAAACTGTTTATTCAGGTATTGTAAAAGCACATAGGTGAAGTAATGCATAAAACTTCCACAAAGGGGCGGTAATGTCTTTTCAGTCAAATGTCTTGCGTTCTGCTCATCATTCAAAGACGACAGTGTGAATGCAACATTAAGACGCACAGTATTGATATTCTCGCTCGATCGCCAACAGAAACTTGACACATTAACAGTGCAAATCACAAAAATCCATAAATGTATATAGTACAATACAAATTATTGTACTACATAAGCAATCATTATTGCTTATGTAAATATTGATCAGCATTCATATAAGGATAGAGTTCATGTATTTTTATGATTTATGTATTTTGTCTAAAAAAATACAATAAAATAAAAGCCATTGGACAGAATGTGAATGTGTGAGTGTGAATATTCTTTCAAGTGCTCATAAAGGACAGCCCTGTTTTCATGAACTTAACCATCCTGTTTTTTACGAATGTCAACATTTCAGTTTTTTGGGTTATGTAAACTTCATATGTGTCTGGATGTGAGTGAGTCAGGCAAGTCTTTTTTTGTTATTCATCCTATAACGTCTATGTATATGACGTCTCAAAAATATGTAATTATTAGTAATTCGTGAGTATGTGGTAATTGCTGGGAGTTTTTTTTTTTTTTTTTTTACAATTTGTAGTGTGTTTAGTGACTTTTTTTTTTGCTTTGTAGAAATATATTTAATGTGATACGGTCATAAAAAAAGTGAACATGGGTATCTTTAGACAAAATATTATGCAACACTAAAGTAAAATGTCTCATAGAGCTTTCGGGCTCCACGGGTGTTTATATAGAGTGAACCCGTGTGAATGTCACCCCCAAGGCATCATCCAATCAACAGGTCATTTTTTACATGATTGACATATATTTGTTGAAATAGGAGGGCGCGGTCGATGTAGGCGTATACCACTGTAGCCAATCGCGATTTAGAAGGCGGGACTAAGGCTACCGTCTGCTCTGACAGTGGAGCTCGTCCAACACCGAAACAGACCGAGAAAAAAAATCACACCACTACGCAAATCCTTCCAATGGAGGAGGGCCAGGACGTTGAAGCTTGTTCGGCAAATGAAAAGAACGTCTGCAAGCTAGCTACCTAGCTCAACTAAGGAAAGAGAAGGCAAAAGTTGTGAGTAGCGTCGGCTTCACGAATAATAAAGTAATTGGGGACAGGATGGTTGTTGTTGGCGGTAGTTAACGCTGGCTTATGTCAAGTTCCGTGATTAACTTTGCGCTGAGGTTAACGTTAGCTTTCCAAATGTGGTAACCAAAATTGGCTGCGGTAGCATGCTAAAGGAGTTTGGCTACTCAGCTAGTGACTTGGTCGCTTAACGAATCTGCTTGACATCAGTTTTAGCACTGCCAATGTACCAACGGGGTTGTTAACGTTGTCATCTCCCCAGAATGTTGGACGACAACTTGTGATGTTAGCTTGTTGACAACTAGCTCGTCTGCCAAATCAAGTTGCTGCTAGCTAGCCTCCTGCTCACTATTAGCAGTTTGCTCCATAGAGTATCAACACTTGACTCATCTGTAACTGAAAGGTAGCCTAAACGTTGCTTTGTGTATCTTTATGTTTACAGAAAAAATATTCCTTTTTATACACGTTATTATCGTCCATAAGGTTTTATTTAATGGTGTGTTTTGAAACTATAAAACTTAACTCACACTCAAGTAACTAAGATGAAATCCAGTTACTTTATTAGGAAGTGCTCGGAATGTATTGACAGTTAAATAAAGTAACGTTTCTCTGCTTAGTTCGTTGGTTTGTTAAGAGTGCATGCTACCCAAGGTGGTGTTAGCCTTAGCCCTGCCACAACACACCAAAGCATGGTGGATCTCATGAACTGGTGCAACAGTGAGAGAGCTGTCAGCTTTACATCTAACATTCCCCGAAGACTCAATTCTCCCTGATCTCAGTGTATCAGACACACAATGAAGCATTTGTTCGCTTTCTGTTGAGAGCCGAGGAGTGACACTGGGATACACACAGAAAGGAATCTGGTCAGTATGTTCTTTGCCTTTGACTGAAATAGTTGGGCCATCTCCACCTCCAGTTATAGTGCCAGAAGAAAGTCAGTCTGTGTTCACTTATAAGCCCACATAAGTTTGCATGTCTATCTGGATGAAAAAGTTCCATTGCAGCAGGGAACACACGTACTTAACATTTCTGTTAAATGTTTACACTGTGTTTTATCATTGCTTATAAATGGACAATCTCTGTTTATGCTCCCGTCTTAGTACATGTGACTATGGCAGTATCACTGAATACACACAAAAGATTTTCATATATTATATATTTCGTGACTTAGCTGTGCTAGTAGTCCTGCCCTAGTGGGTCAGGCAAATGGCTGATCCTCCTGTGTCCCTGCCAGGATAAGCCTGTAATGGTAGTACAGATGTGAATTGTGTATTCTCTCGCACACACACGAACCAGACTCCCCCTACATTGCAGATAGCCATGTATCTGTGGTAATCTAGGGCACTATTCCTGTGAGTTGGTGTGTTTGGATTAATCTGGTAAGACATTTAAGGCATTATAATATATGTTGTTGAAAAGCCAAGCTCTGTACGTAACCCCCACTGTGGCCTCTGACTGAGCATGGATTAACTGCTAGCTCAGCATTTTAGTGGTGACAACAGAAATACTTAATGTAGACATGCCTGCACAGTTTCTTAACGTGAGATTTTCGTGGTATGATTGTACTTAATTGAGCCAAAGCACACCCCAAGAGAAGCAGGTTTTTTTTTATTTGATCTTCTTTTAGATGGGCACTAAATTGGCAACTGCACAAATACCCTAGCTGAGTAATTGGCTTCTTTACAGCACCTGTTTCTATGCCCTTTGACCTTTTAGTAGTTTCACCTGGTTCAGTAAAGGCAGCCTCTTTTGAGAAATCTGATGGACCTTTTACTTCAAAAAATTCATGTGCTTTTAGAGCAAGTGACCAACAACTATACTGACTGATATATTGATTCTAAAATCTTGATAGTCATATTTTTTTCCCAGAATTTTCTTCTCTATGAATATATGCCCTGTGCCGAATTGAAATTAGCTGAATGTTAGATTTCCTTAAGTAAGATTGGATCGAGTCTGTGTGTGTAAATACAAAGTGCACATACCACAATAAAAGTATCCTGTGAAATGTTTAAGGCAAGAATATTAATGAGAGATGCTATTAAAGTTGTTTTGTTTGTTTATTTTTAATAAAATGTAAAGTTCCAGTTTTTGCTAGGCACAATGAGTACCTAACATATGTCTTTGTATATAGGTGTAATGAATCACGTTTGATCCTGTTTGCTTTTGAAAATAGCAGCTTGTCACCTTTTTACTGACCTCCATTCAAAAGTATTCTCCTTCATAGTAACATACATTACTTGGGTCAAGTATTCTTTTCATTGATGAAATTGAAGACTTGGCATAATGTAGCACACAATAATGACCGAGTGAAGCCAGAAATAACCTATAATTGAGCCCTGCTGAGGAAGATTATCCTTGGCTTTGGGAAAGAGGGTTTGGAACATAATTGATGTTTGGGTCTGCATTCACCAAAGAAACCACCCCGTCATTGCCCTCAAGACAGTCTCAAATAGGTTGTTGATGTTACTGCCATGTTTAACAGTTAGCAGTATAATGCTATTTATTATATGTTGACATAAGTGTTAACCTAGGTAACAAAGAAATATATGGAATATTTCTTTTAAAACGTGCAAAAAAAATGTTGTTTATGTAGTTTGCTTCCTAGCTGAAAAAAAGCTCGTAATGTTTCTGCTCAAGAAGTAGTGATTACAACAGGACCAGACCTGTCATTTAGTGTTCGTGGGAGCTCGATATAGGCTTTTCCCTCTTTGTCCAAGTTACTGCAGTTACAGGAGAGGAGTTGAATAAAACTGTTTGCAATGCAGATGAGCTTTAAGGCAGTTGTACTGAGCCGTTACAGGCTACTAGACATTGATATGTGACAGATGGAAGGAGGCAAGAATGCTGCACAATGAGACGGAACAACTTGGTGTCTGTTGGGTTATCTCTTATTTCCTGGCTGGAAGACGAGTCTTACATTTGCAGCCCCGTTGCTTTATGCAGTGCAGTCTGGGGTGAAGTCAAGTTAACTATTGATTTTTAAGTTAACTATTGATTCCTAAGTTAACTATTGATTTCTTAAGAAGGGTAACTTATTTCCACGCAGGGGAAATATGGACCGAAATGTCTTATATTTGCTAAATATCACCTTGATTAGTTCAACTCAGTGCATTGAGTGATTCAAAGATCTTATCTTGGTGAATTGATGAGATTTTTTTCTTTTTTCCTCTGGATAGTGCTGTGAATTTTGTCCCAAATTTCTTGCATTCTAAGTACACTTGTTATATGAAGACCAACTTGAAAAACCAAAGATATGTGCTAAACAGACACAAATTTGAAAATAAACCGATCTGTTATAAGACAGGTTTTGCTCAGCGGCTTTGAGTTATAGCATTCAGGATGTTCACAAAGTTTGTCTTGCTCTTTTTTTTTTTTGTGGTGACACTTTTCTTTTTTGAAGTTGGAACAGGAAGTCAGATGTATTATTTACAGGTCTGTTGGTGTGAGAAGCAAGCAATCACATCTGAGAGTTCTTTTCTCTCAGGTAGGTGGGACATGGTATGTGCAGTGGTATGTTGGTATGACGATGTGAGTTTTAGGCCTGTCGAGGTTTTCGTTTCCTTTCGTTGTGACTTTTTTTTGTTTGACCTATTATTGCCGTCTGTCCACAGTACAAGAATGGAAGTTCTCACACTGAACTTCTGTGTCTGCCTGCTGTGTGACTCAGTGACTTCTTCTTTCTTCCTTCCTTTTGTTGACTACAGTTTCATAATGGTTACGTCTTTCGCATTTTTGTGTTTTGTCGTTACGTCTATAGGAATTAAATTGACATGCTTGGTGTTTGGGTTTTGTCATTCTACATGGTGACCAAAGTGATGCCGATTGTATTTAATTTTTGTCAGTAAAAATACATAAATATCCCACACATTTTACCCCTGCTACAATGGTAATGTGGAAGGAAACTACAGTTTTGGAGGCTGTGATCACTTATATAACTGCCTCTTGGACGTAGAGGGTAATCTTCAGATTATTACTTTGCTCAGGAGGAGGTTTTAATCCCTTTCCAGTACAGATCAAATGAGGCTGAGGTCACGGGAGCTTGACCTATCACTTGGTCGTGGCCAAGATCGGACTGTCCCTGAACACTCCGGCTTTTTATTCTAGGAGTCATAGAGCGTCACAGGAGACAATTTCTAAACAAAACCCACAAAGGGTTATCATTAATATGTGCAATAGTTTACATAATTTCCTCTACCAACAAGGAAGTTTAAGGTTTCATCATTTTTAGTACTCCAAATGGTATTACTTTTACATGTTTTCATACTCCTCTGATGAACCCATGCTAAATCAGATCTTCCATAAAGTTCAGGCTAAAAGCAAACAGTACACGCTTGACAAATAACTGCTGCACTTTGTTCCTGCTGATGCTTTCCAGTGTCAAAGATGTCACTTCTCTGCCCTTTTAGATTCTTGTGCAGAGAAGCTGTGGACCCCTTTTCTCTTTCCAGTTCCAGCCCCACCTCTATGGCCATTAGGTAAGTCATATGGGTTACATCGGCTGTGTTTGTCCATGTGCTATGGTTGAGCTTTTGCGGGGGTTACAGGCTAAGTAGCGTGGGAATGAGCAGGGTGTTTGATAAATCTCTTTGTTTGCCTGAGAGTTAAAGCCAGGATAAATACAAGGGTTGTGTCAGGAAGGGCATCGGACGTAAAAACTCATACCAAATCAAATATGCGAATTGGATTTGCTATGGCGACCCCGGAAGGGAAAAAGCCGAAAGAACTCATTAACGTGGTAGGGCAGAGGTTGGACCCTGAACATGAGCCTAAAGTCTTCATTGTTTTGAGCACTTCATTCAGCTGTTATGCTATTTTAAACATTTTTATAGAATTTTTAGTAATAAAACTATCCCTCTGTTTCACTTGAAGCGTTACAAAATATCTTGAGAAATAACCATTGAGTGACTGTTTAGGTCATGATGGGACAGCAACACACAAATGTGGTCACATTTTGTTTTGCACTATAGTATTACTTATTTAATTAGTCTTATTACTCCAGCCATGTGACAACATGATTGTCATCCCAGTGAGGTATTTGGTTAATTCCATAAAAGGTAAAAGATGATGATTTTGATCTGGGGGCTGGTCAGGTCGCATTCTCTAGCAGTCACTACAAAGTTCCACGGGGGTTGCTTCACAGCTGTCACTCAGGAGACTGGGCAGAGGCAGCTTTTGTTCTTTGTGTGACTTTTAAGTGTTGCATCTGTAGTTCATGTTTGTGGATGGGAAAACTTTGCCTTAAAAAGCTAAACTTCTAGACACCCTGATCTGACAGGTCAGAGTAGACAAACACTGAAGTAAAGCGCATTAATAAGAGTAACTATGAACAGAAGGACATACAGGAAAATGTGGCCTCATTGAGAAGGGCCTGAGATGACTCATTGGGGGACAAAGACTTAAGCTTTCCTAAGTGCTTAAGTGTGGTTTCCTCAATTGTGGAAAGCCTCTTTATGAAAGATGAAACATATTTAAGAGCCAGAATGAAGTCCAGTTGCGTTCTTTTTTATACTGGAGTTACTGTGATCTGAGCGGATCTACACAGACGTGGACCTAAGTTGTCAAGGAGTGAGATTCTGTCTCTTGACAGCCCTTATGTTAGGATGATTGACAGTGTGTTGACATTCACACGCTCTGCCTCTTCACTAGACTACCCTCTGGGTGTAGGTACATGGCTCTGGACACGAGGTTCACCTGCAGAGGGAGCTGTAAATCTTATTTTCATGTTGTGCTTGTTGCTGTCGTGTTTTATATAGTACATTTCTCTGTCACTTCTGTCATGATTTACAGTGCTGTGAACAAGTATTTTACCCTCAGGCCAATAAGCTGTAATGAATACTGATGAAATTACCATGATTTTAACAAAGCTAAGGATCGTAAACAAATAACCCCAGTATCTTGGAAACTGTGTCTGAACATGTTGGTGTTAATTATTAACGTATTACCTTTGAAGTTGAAAACTGGTTTCCGTAGAAGTCCAACTGGCAGTGTTTCTGTGTTGAGATATGTGTAATATCTGTGGGTATAGCACACAGTCATCCTCATTAGAAATAAGATGAGGCACGCCAACATAATCCTACATGCACATGAAAATGTCATTTTGCATCTACGTAAAATGAGGTTTCACCTGAGGGTTCTCTGTACATGAAGGCAGCACTTCAGTCCCGATTGTGTGTTTGGTGTTTAACCATTAGAGGGCAGTGTATTGATGTTTTGAAGTACAGCTTTCCTGACTGATCTGTTCACTGACATCAAGTGGTAGAACAGAAGTTGAGGCATGTGTCTACCTAGATAAAGCAGCATGACAGTGTTAGTGCTGACAGTGTGTTGTCGAGCCCCCCCTCGCCCCCCCCTCCCCCCACGCCGCCCGCTGCTTGCAGCACAACGTTTGACTTGTGGGTTTCAGCCCAATAGTTTTCCTGTTTTCTTCTGGCTGAAAGCAGAACAAGGCTGAAGCGGGTGGGACCCAGAATTGCATAGGAACGTTGCACATTGTTCCCAGAGCTTCCTCTTCCACATTCCTCGGCTGATTGGGATCTGGGCCTCCTGTGCAGGGGCATTGTTCTAACTCAGCAGCTCCACAGACCTGGCCCCAGCAAACCACAGCTGCCTTCACTGACCATTGTGGTGTATAGGCGAAGTGATGGCTATCTTTGCCTCATCTGTCATCCCTCTTTCTCTTTGCCTCTGACTCATGGAGTGATTCTTACCAGGATCTGCTGCTTCAGCCTCTCTGTTTCTTTGCATTGGGTACATAGTTTTATTGTACTGAAACAAATTACATCCCTTGTGACTTAATGCAAATTTAGTCCTCATCTTGACCTTTTTACCGTGTTTGGCTAACATGGTAACACTGTTTTCACTTTTGTTTGACTCCAGTTATCTTGTTTAACCAAGTTCTGTGCCATATAATCATGAGGGCCTTTTCTGATTTTATAATGGGTAGGTTTTATGGATAAGAAGTTACATGTTGTTATGAATTACTTGGATGTACAAGGGCTAAATACAGTGCTATCTACAAATTAATTCCTGTTGCATCAGCATGTACAGCTCTTAGGGAAACAGAGAGCTTTCTGTGCTAAAATGGACCAAAATAAATTGATTCAACAAATCAAAAAATTTAGATATGTGGTATCCTAAGTAAGGACAAAATGCTCTCTGTTTATGTGCGAATTTATGTATAGATGAAAAAAATTGGCTAAACAATAACTTATTCACACACATCTCACATGTTCAACAGTAATGTGGTGTTGATAGATTTTCAGTTTGTTTGTGATCTTTAATGTTTTCTGCTGTTCATCCTCTAGAGGGCAGAGTTTGCCCAAAACTGCTGCACTGCAGTTTACATAGCATTTTTCCTCTTCTTGCTTACACTGCAGACTAGGTTTAGTGCTGGCAGGATAAATGTTACATAAAAAAACCGGAATGTTACTGACAGATATACTGCAGTGATTTCTTTATAATATTTTCACTAATGACAGAGAAACAAGCAGGTGGATCCTTTTTCTTCTATTCTTTTTTAAAAATTTCGTGCCAGTCAGTCGTCTGTCACTTTACTGACAGTACAGTCAGGACAGTGGTGGGAGTAAACACATCCTTAAAACTTTCTGATATGCAGAATTTTTCCGTTTAAAAAAAAAAAAAGAGAAAATGAGTACATGCAATCCAAATACATCCCTAGTCTCAATTATCATTGTGAATAGGATAGCATGCTGATGTCAGCATTTAGCTCAAAGCACTGCAGTGCTTATGTGCAGCCTGAAAGAGCCACTGTCAATGGCTCTGAACTGTATTTGACTGATTGGCCCAAACTAACTTTATATAAACTTATATAGTGCAGTTTTTGATCATCTGGTTGGAAGAATTTAGAGGACAAGCCAATATACAAACACTGGCTTTTCATTTATGCTTGCTGACCAGGACAACTGTGTTCTTGGACATCCTGGCGCAGACCACCACTGGTGTCTATTTGAAGTTGTGTTTCTTGGCATCTGACAAACAAAAATTTATTTATTTTTAAATTACATCCTGTTTAGTTTTCTGCCTCTTTTTTTTTAATATTTTGCTCAAGTATGTGGTTTTCATAGCACAGGAAGCATACACCTTGTATGAGTCATGTAAACACTTGATCACATAATTTCTTTTGTTCTGTGCATATTTGATCCAAGAGAAAGTTCCATTAGGTCAAGAGGTTCAACGGCATGTCTGCAACAGAACAGATCTGTCAAATGTCGAATTCACTGGGTCCATGTTGGCCATCTTTTGTAGCAACCAGAGGCCTGTCCGCTGGCCTTTCACCATAATCTGCTCATGCACTTTTCTCCTTTACATCCATCCATCCATTCATTCATTCACCTTCCAAACCAGCTTTATCCTTTGCAGGGTCATGGGGGTCACTGGAGCCTATGGTTGTCTGGTAACTGAAGGGTTGGCTGTTCGATTTACATCCAGTTATAGCCGAATAG
Organism: Gymnapogon annona; assembly: GCA_029814585.1. Classification (NCBI taxonomy): domain Eukaryota; kingdom Metazoa; phylum Chordata; class Actinopteri; order Kurtiformes; family Apogonidae; genus Gymnapogon; species Gymnapogon annona. The sequence continues at coordinate 35,755 of JAPTHA010191792.1, read as the reverse complement.
TGTTTTGTGAAGTCAAAATGTAATCAGTTCATCTCAGAGCCCAAACAAATGTTTTTGGCAGCTTAGAAAGTATACATTCCTTGCTGAGATATAATAATTACAAGAATGTACAAACATAATGTCAGTTATATTATATAATGTGATGCATGCTACACAACAAACACTCTTTCTTAGAGATGTACTTTGGACACTTAAAATAAGAACATAAAAGTGATAATCATCTTCTGCCTGAACCTGTTAAATGTATGTATGACTGTGGCAGAAGTTACCCTGATTTGATGCTTTGAGCACTTATGTGCACACTGTTTCATATCCGAGTCTGTGTAAACACTTAAGTCTAAAACTTTGGGTTCAGTTGGAATGAAGCATTATTGTTTATGTAGCTACATTCAAAAGAGTCTTAATTTTAGGAGGATAACAAATACGTTATTGCTTCATTGTTGATAAGCTAGCGTACTACTTACTCTGATGGTGAAGTTTATTACGGTCATCTGTCGTTTTCTATTGTGTTGTGTAGGTGCTTTGTTTTGCAGTATACTGGCTGTGTTTGTGGTTGAAAGGACTATTAATTTTTGGACTTAGTCACAGAGAACAGCAAAGTGATGATTTCTTTAGGCAGTGAGCTTTTATTAGAGTCAGCAGTGAAACGGCCCTCTCACTCCCCAGCTATGGATATTTGGATTGGTTTAAGTTTGCTGCAGGTACAAGCTGTGCAGCCAAGCAAAGCACAGCAGTCTGTCAACCCCCCACCCCTGTTTCACAGACCCCATCACTTTACTCATTCTGCGTCTCTTCTTAATAACTCGGCACACTCAAGCAGAAGTGCAAGAGAAGAGGAGTGTGTATTTGATTGTTACCAAAAAAGCAAACAAGCATTTGTGTTTGTATATGAATGCTAACAAGTAACACAGTCTGTGCAGTGATAAGAGCTATCTGGAAATGCAGACTAGCGCATGCAGCTTTCTCCCAGAGCCTTCCTGCCCATCAGAACTTTTGCCAGTCTTCCCCATCCTCTTTCGGTCTTTTTCACTGGTGGAAAGCACAGGGCAGCAGGGTGTGGCTGGTGTCGTCTCTGTTGTGATTGGCCATTGGCCCAGGCCTGTGTTATCTCCTGTGGAACATGTTTTAGTCCCACCCCAGATAGTGCCTGGCACTTAAACATAGTCCTGCCCACACAAAATTACATCACAAGCTCTGAAAAGTGCCATGTCTGTTTGCTTTCGCTCTTCATTGTGAACTGACAGGTAGTGTTGTCAGTGTAGAAAGTTTCTTTCAGTCATGTAGAATTAATACAGGGAGCAGTATCTTCACTTCTAGCTAGTCTAGACCAGTGACTTTAGACAGGTATTGCCTGTAAGTGAAGTCTCGAGGTCAAAATATAGGGGTCCTGACAGTCAGTGAGAGTGTAGCTGCTGCACGTGGGTGGCAGCTGGACACGAGGACTGAACCTGTCTGCATACCTGGCTGTAAATGGGACAGATGAAGGAGGCAGGTAGTGTGAGAGCGGCATGGCACACACTACTGGACGACGCACCAGAGTGAAAGATCGAAAACATCTTGTCCAACATGGAGTTTCTCAAGAGCTTGGTTCCTGGTGTCATCTCAGGGGAGGTAGTCGAACACAGGGGAGCCTTACCAAGGGAGACAGGTCCCCGGCTCATTCGTATGAAACGACTGCGCCTGCTAGCAATGGGACATAATATTGATGAGGATCCAGTAGGCCCAGTGGTACAGGCGGTTGGGTCTTCTGGGGCTACCCGTAGTCACCGAACTCCCTTTAAAGGTATGACTAATGAAACTTTGGATTCCTGGTCAGTCGCTGCTCATTAACTAGCCTGTCTTTGTAGGTGCTTTTCCTCATGATACATTTTTAGTGTAACGTTTATTAATCTGTCAACCAAAGCCCCATCTCCTAATGTTTTAATTACTACACATGTACATACATGTATTGTCCATTTGCAGTTTATTGTACATCAATAGAGTCGTCTATTTGCCCGTTTTTGGTAATTTGTTTGATGGATGTCTATCCTGTTACATTTCCCTCTATGCTTAATTTTTTTCTGATGTTCAATTATCAGTAATAAGACGGCTGTGCTGAATCTGGACTTTGGGTGATAGGTATGGGTGCCTTTTTAAAAAAATCAGAATCAGTCAGAATTGAGTATTTTAATTTAGTTTGTCTCAGAGTTGCAGATTGATACAATTTATGCTGATAAATATCGCATTTTTCAAACTAGTCCCTCTATCCTTAAATGGGACTCCTTAGCAACATATAGAAATGCCAGCCAGACGGTACTGAGGGGCTGGTATTTCTAGGGGAGTTACTTGAATCTATGTAACTCGGTCAGAAAAATTCAAGGGTAAACTAGTACAAATTTAGGAGTCAAAAGAACAGGGTTGAGTGACCTCATAACATGTTTTTTTTGGTCATTTTTTGGAGTGGTATATGTACGCATTCAAGTTTTCCACAATGTTGAGGGAAACCATGGAGAAAATTTACCCGCAATCAAACAGTGTCCAGTAACACACCAAAACTTTCAATTGCATACATATAGTACCCCACATGGCATGGCTAAAGATGTTGGGAAATAGTAAAGCACTATTTTAAATAAAATGTTTGTAGTTTAATGAAGCCTTGGTGTAAGCCTTAGATTGTTGCTGCATTAGATTGGAAAAGATTACACAAGAAATGTCAGTTACATCAAGCTTAGCAGGTGCTGAGTATTGGTATTAGATTTCTTATTCTGCTTGAGAATAAAGGAATTGGTAGACCTCTGTTGTGGATTTCAGAGCAAAAGTGGAGAGTTTAAATTGTCAGTTATGCTAACAGTGTTAAGCTGCTGTAGCTCTACATTGGAGTGTGGATGTAGTTGTTAAAGGCTTAGCAGATGCGTGTCCACATATGCATTGTGAGTGTTTGTGCACACAGGTGAGCCAGTTTGCATCAGCAGTGGTGTGATGACTTGTCATCTCACAGAATGGCGTCTTTGCAGAGCTGCCTGTCGGAGCATGCTTTTGCGCCTTGTTTGCTCATGGCTAAAGCATGACTGAGCGTTCCCTTGTGCTTTGCTGCCTTTAGCCCTCTTGGTGTTAAAGAATTGAATTAGACAGCTAGCTTAACTAACCATCAATAACAATGATAGGCTGAGTTCATTCTGTACTTTGGTTGTAGCTTTGGTGCATTGTAAAGCTATGTTTTAGCTTGTCTCAGGTGTGTGTGTGTGTCTGTGTGTGTGTATATATGTATGTGCTTGTCTTCAGCGCAGATCACTGTGCCGATATTTAGACCAGCAACAACTTTCT
>JAPTHA010191792.1:0-30532 GCA_029814585.1 Gymnapogon annona | reverse complement strand
AGAGTGACAGAATTGCGACCCGCCCCAAAATAATTCCCCTTTGCTACACCAATCAGACTATGAATTCAGTTTATTGGCCAGTTGGCCACCACTCTCCTCTCTCTTCCAGTGAGTGCAAAGGGTGTCGGAGCTGATTTTTCATACTTCAACTTTAATAGGCACACAACAAAGTAAAAATGTTCTTTTTGTTGTTGTGACTATTATTATCGAACATAGCAGGAGTGGCTGGATAGCTCAGTTGGTAAGGCACCGGGCTGGTGTATACAGGACCCGGGTCGATTCCCGGGATGAGCGTCCAGTGTGGGTCCCTTGGCAAGACCCTTCATGCTACTGCCTACTGTAGCCACAAGGGGGTGTGGGTCTCATTGTGCCAGTTAAAGCCCGGTTGTGCCAGGAAGGGCATCCAACGTAGAAACTCCTGCCATATCAAATATGCGAATTGGATTCGCTGTGGCGACCCCGGAAGGGAAAAAGCTGAAAGGACTCATCGTCACTATTATCTAACATGCACAGATAATCAGACTATGGTGGTCTGCTGTTATCTGTGTTGCTCCACAGCAGTCTTATATTGAACATATGTTATTGAGCAGTTCCTCAATACCAGCCATGGTATCTTAGCGTCAGCACCAAAAATGGGAAAAAAAATTTTCAACAGACATATCTGACCTTGGATTATCAGCAAATAAGTCATGAATCTGACAGGTGCTCTGTATGAGTCTGTCCTTTTTGCAGTGACAGAAACTGGTCTGTTCTTCCTCTGGTTTCCACTCAGATTCCTCATACTAACCCTTACACCAAACATCCATTTTCTCAGAGGACGGAAAATAACTTCAAATCTGATACCTTGGCCGAGCAAAAAGATGACATTGACAGAACACAATAAATCCATGAGATGAAGCAGAGTAGCAAACAAACACAGAAGGAAGTGAAAGTTCATTACTATGAGAACGAGGATGCTGTATGGCTGTCTGTTCATATGTCTGCACAAAATTAGGAATATTTAAGTGGTAAAATATTGTGATTTTGCATTTTCCTTCATCGTATGCAAACAACACTTTCCAAACGTGCTCCAGTTTCATCATTTGTTTTCAGTTAATTTTAAGCAATAAAGAAATTATTCTTTTAAAAAAAAGTTGGATTTGAAATCTGAACATAAGATATGGGCTTGTTTTGTGACCAGACAGTGGTACATCTAAATGTCCCTCTATGGGTTACAAATTTCCTTAACAGTAAAATCGAAAGCAGAAAGTAGAATATCTTCAAATGTGTAATGACAGAAACTACGAAGAGTCTCTGCTTGCTTATTACAAGACAGAGTTTTATATTCACTTGGCGAATGCCTCTGTCAGGGTAGCACCAGCTAGGGTCTGACAAAGCATCTGCTTGTGTAGTGTTTGTTTGCAATGAGCTCTGCCTTATTTTGCATAACTTGTGTAGTGGAAGACATGTGACGGGGGGGACTGAGGGCGAGAGAAAAATGAAGACTTAACTGAAAGAAACACAAAAGAGCGTTTGTCTTTTGCAGCATCTTCTCATTGCTGTTCTCCGCAGACTGTTTTGTTAACAAACTTAATACTGTGCTTGGCTACAAATGACTTAATGTCACGCGGATCTGTATTTAAGTCTACCATCAACAAGATGGAACACTAGATAAATCAGGTGTGTGTCATATTCAGACACAGTGAGCTGCTCTTTTTGTGCAGTGCATTTGCGTGTGATGCTGTGTTTGATGTCCTGTGCCTTATAGCTGTTGGACTTGGAAATGATGTAATGCCTATGACTCCAATGGGTGTGAACACTTAGGTTAGATAATACAGTAGATGAGCTATGATTCCTACCACAGAAGGATCTGTGTCCAGAAAGTGGTAGAAAGTATTACAAAGAAAGTATTAAAACATACCTGAAATACAGCTAGTTCGGGTTGAGCTTGTTTTAAGGTGAGGCTGTATGGCACACACTGTTTAAGGTTGTGGTTTTCTTTTGGGACAGATGCATAGCAGGAGTAGAACTACTGGTTTGGGCGTGTGCACCCCCACCCTCCACTTAATTTCATCTTTTTTTCTTTTTTTTTTCCCCTTCCTTCCATCGTCCCATTCTTTCCTCTTGTCCCTACTGCAGTCAGGGATGACGCATCAGTATTGCTGTGGAGCTTACAGGAAGTGTCGTTTTGATAGGCCAGTGGAGAGAGGCAGCACAGTAGCAGCTCTGACATGCGTATGCATTGCTGAACCACAGCCAGGGAACACTCGCAGCATTTTGATGACATCACCCACCCCCACGCACTGCTCCCGCCTCCCTCCTCTGTTTGCTGTTGAAACAAGCTCTCTCACTCAGAGAAAAGAGCAGGCATCAGGAAAAGAACAAGAGCTCGCTCTGAAGAGGAGGGGCTGCTCACGAGCGAATGGAGAGTGAGAGAGCTTTGGGGGGGGTGGAGGGAGGCTGACAGTGCTAGCGGGCTAGGACTGGCACACACATACATACACAGGAAGCGGAGAGGAGAGGGAATATTGCCGTGCATTGTTAAGACTTCTGTCGTGTACTATTTTGCTGTTGGGTTTTGTCCTGCTAAGAGAAAAAGTTGACACAGTTTTTACCTACGCCTTTGTGGATTTTTCTCGACATGGGAAATGGTGAAATGGGAATAAGGGACTCTGTGGATTGGCAAGTGGGCAGCAGACGCTGGGGTGGAATACTTCCCTAACTGGCCAGGCCATGCTCTTTCTCAGCGCAGTTTTATTCCTTAGTGAACAAGGTGACGGACACAACAACACTTTTTGGGTCTCTTACCTAACCGGCTGCTGTCTTTTGGGATGTTGCCTTTAACTTGCACCTGTGGAAGCTCGTGCTCAACTCCAGTGAGGAGAGAGTGGCAGCAAGTGTGAGAGGTGTACATTTTTCTTTTTTTTTGTTTTTTTCCAAAGTGCATGTTTGCGACGAGTGGAATGTTTGGGTATTGTGAAATAAAAGTGACCATAGCCTTGTAAAATTTGTGCCCTCTGGTGAAGCCTAACTTTTAAAAGCCGCTATGCTGAGCCTGCAGGATTCAGTCTTCTTTGAGATCAGCATCAAATCTCTGCTCAAGTCATGGAGTAGCAGCTGTGAGTATCTTGCCGAGCCTGCACACATGTTTACATACCATCTCTTGGCCACCAGACTTATCTACCACATGCAGCCAGTACACCCTGTGTAGTGTTGCACATACTTGCATGTGATCCCTGGTTGAAGATATCTTATCTCCTCCTGTAGAAGAGAGGTGGTTATTAATGGAGTTGTCAAGATGACTGATTTTGTTTTGTCCGTGTTTAGCCAGGCTTGCTTGATGTGTATGCAGGTGGCAGCAGTTTACCTCCTCCCCCTGCAGAGTAGACTACCCTCTGTCCCCTGTTCATAATCTGTCAACTGGCCCCTAGTTTTCACATAGTTTCTGTTTATATTGATGAGCATCCACTGATACACAGCGTCAATCCATCCTGAGTGACTTAACTTCTTTCGTAGTTCCTCCGAAGGTGCCCAGTGCACTCAGCATTCACTGACATCTGTCAACTTTAAAGGAAAAAATGCTAAACAAATCAGTTTTAGTCCCCTTTAGCTGCACTCAGTGCACTCTCATCCCTCCATTTTCCCTCCTCCTTTTCTAACCCTCTTCTCGTTTCCCTTTGGGGCAGCTAATGTTTCTCTGCTATTGATCTGTCTTCTAGATCCCTCCTATTATTAGCCAACCATACAGTCCACATTACATCAGAAATCCAAAAGGTGCAGCCTCTTCAGTCACATTGAAAAGTTTATAGGAACAAAAGTGGGCAGTAGTTTTGATTGCCCAACTGGTGTGCCTGATTTATCATTTTAGTTAGACTTTCTATTAATTACATTTATTAATACAACACAATTAGTAGTCTTTTATGGGGAAGCAATATGAAGTGTTTGACAAATCCCTTGTTTTGCCTGAAGGAGAAAAGTTAGTTTTGTCCATTTTTAAATGGGATTATCACAGTTCATTCCTCACCTTAACAGTCATTTTGGTTAGATGTTTCTCCAATTGTGAAGAGAGAGTAGAAGGTCCTTTGTCACACTACAAACATGCTGTACTGTTACCCTGTGTCATGATATAGAGAAGTTACGGAAAAGGCTGATTAATTACAACTGGGCAACGAAATACCATAACTCACTATACCTTACCACATATTAAAATAAACTGGATGGAATCATTGTAGATGATTCAATTGTTAGTTATTGAGGTAAAAGTCTTCATCACATTGGTACCTTAAGACCAAGTGAGGTGATGTTAGTTTGGTTTGAGCTGAATGCAGAATTGAAGCTTTCTTTTCATTATGCCCCTGTGCAGGATTGAGGTAGTCTGGCAGTATCCACAAGGAGAACTTCGATTGGATATTCCTTAGAAACAATTGATGGTTTACTGAAGGTTCAAGTATTGAACGTTCAGACTGTCACATTATTTTAGTGTGATATTTTTCACCCAACTAAATTTCAACTGTGCTGAAAAGTCCATCCAGTTTTGTAATGTCTGATAGTGGACTGCGGTCTGCAGCTTTGAGCACAGCAGTCTGTGGAATAGCTCATATTTTTCCAGTGTCAATATTTAAACTGACATTTGACGTTTTGGGAAATGCACTTATTGGCTTTCTTGCAGAAGTAAAATGAACAAATCAATATCATTTTCACATCTCTATGGAAGATGTGAGAGCACTATGAGCAGCTGGCAAACTTAGTTTAAAAAAGACTCTACATGGGGATGTGTGAGGCTGACTCTTTGAAGATTTAACGAAATCTATCCCATCGGCTACATAGTAACTCTGTACTGTATCTTGCTTGTTTAATCCATACAAAAACACAGTGTAAAAATGGCATGTTTTGGTTTTATAGGGTGTGCTAGAGTATTTCTTTACCAGACACAGGTTGCCCAGCAACCTCACTAGGACAACAAGACTTCAGGAAGTTGCTGTGCCAAGTCAAGAAATGCTCTCCTTACTCCAATACGGTTAAGTGATCTCCCCCACACCTCATATCAACATGAACAGGACTACAACAACTGAAAAAGAGCTTCAGTCTACCAGTCTTCCCACCCCCCCAGCCCCTTCCAACCTTATCTCCCCTGTCCTTTGCTGGTTGGGCCTCTTAAACAATGAGTGCCTCGTTTCAGAGACTGTATGTATGCTATTGGACTATATGGGTTCCCTGTGTGCTATTTCTGCATCCTTCTCGGCTTCTGCTACCACATTAGTTATTATTCCTGTTTTTATTTCCTAAGTAATGGTGAAGGATGAACCAGTAAAAACTTGTTAAGAGCCTGAGCATGTTAAGACACAATAGCAGAGTTGGCAGTGCCACACCACATAAACATTGGCTGTGATTCTTTTGTCTCTGTATTTAAAGAGTGGATACATGTATGGCTCTGCATTCCAAAGGTGTATGTTTGCACTGTTGTCCTGTTAGGGGAAGTGAGCAGGCGTTTGGGAGGGCTTTGTTTTAACTGACAAGGTGGAGTCTCTGCTGTAATAGTTGTGTAATTCTGTGGGGCGCTTTGTTTCTTAAGCTGAAAAGTAGAACTGTGGCAGAGAACCGGGGGTTTTAGCTTGTATGTTTTTGACCTAGACACCAGTGAACGTGGAGTCAACAAGAAAAAACACATCATGGAATCAAAATCTAATCTATAAATGTGACTTTTGTCTGTGTTGGTTATTTTGGGATACACTGTCAGCCACAAAACAGCTTTGCGATTAAACAGAGACATCATTTCTACATCCTTAGGGTTAGCAAGTCTTTCCTTTTTTGCATTTTTGCAAAGCACATGCAATTTTTGCATTCCCATTTAAATAGAAAAAGGACCATGACCTCAGGCTCATAAGTGAGTCACTGTAGTTGGGTCAGTACAGCTCCTTGCTTAAAATGGTCAGAGTGTTGCAAGCAAGCTTCCACTTTTATGAGCTTTTTGTAAGGGAATCATAGTTTGGCATGACTGGCATGTCATGCAGAGCTGGAGAGAGGGGTGGTACACAGCCTTGAAAAAATAACCCAAAAATGTGTGCCTTGTGTTGTTTTCTCATTTTGTTATGAATTGAAATGGTACAGTGGTGAGGTATTCATTTGTGTGTCAACAATCCAGTTGTCCAAGGGTGGGAGAGAGAAGAAGTATGAAGGGGGTAGAGGGCACAGCACTGATTGGACCTCAGGAGCTGGCTATGTGACATCACTGGGGGTGTTGGTGCAGCACAGTAAACAAAGAGGGAAATGCGTGAAAGGCTCTCTGTGACAGCATGACCACAACACAGCTAACACTGCTACTACGATGCCAATTTCCCTGTTCAGTTTGCTCTCATACAATAACAGTAAGAATCACTCTTTAAGTCAGTTAGATTATTTATTATTCCACTGTGTGAACTTCTTTAAATGTCTCAGTACTAGGATGTTCACTTTGTGATTTTACATGCCATTTCTAGGTACAAATGCCTTTTCGAACTATCCACGAACTTGAATATGTATAACACACACTTTGGACAAATGGTCTGCTTTGCTGTGTCAGATTGGAGTGTTCTGGATTCAGTGGGAAACCGACCTTTTGTTTCAAGCATCCCCTGATTAGCTGGTTTCTTCTCTTAAACCACAGTATTTCATTCAGGTTTAACTGACCTTCATACATTTTATAGCATAAATGTCTTCATATTGAGTTCACTTTCTATCTCTTTTATTTGTACTGACATAGAGTAGGTGACTACAACTGCGACAAACGTTCATGTACAGGTACAGAAGGGAAAAAAAAAGTTGTTCAGAACATTATGGTAACCACTTGACCCGTGTGTTGCCCATTTGTGTCGTGTGTATAAAATGGGAGCTGTGAATGTTTCTCTCTTTAATTTGTACTGCACGATCGCTCCTCAGTGGTATTCACCATTCAGAATGCATGTGTGTTTCTGTGACAACCAGGAAGAAACAGAACAAGGCCTTTCCAGGGAGGGAATGAGGTAAAGGGTCAGTATACAATCGGCAGTCCAATTGACTGGAAGCAGCATTTGCGCAGCCTTAGGTTTTAAAATGAGGTTTTGGATGGTCATATTAAGCTCTAGCAGAATCTACTCTCCTCGAAAGCTTTACTGTAGAAAATTTGGCTGTTTGGTCCAAGTTAACTACAGGACCCTTAATGTTGCTAAACTTTGAAATTATGGTTTTCAAAGTCTTTTTCACTCTCACTCTGAAGGTTTGTGATACAGGTTTATGATCAGTCAGCTTCTTTGTACTCTGAAAAGGTTGAGACTATTCCATTGGAAATCTTGCTTCAGAAGTGTTGTAATGTCGAAACAGGAAATCGCTGCTACAAAACTGGAAGTACACTATTAAAAACCGAGTGTGTGTAGCATCCAGATTTGCTTTTATTGGAACAAAGGGTCTTTGGCTGAAAATACATCATAAATAGCTTCTGAGCTCAAAGGCAGAATGCAGTTGGCAAACAAATATGAGAACAAAGCTTGACGTTTAATTTAAGGTTTTGTCTGTCCTTGACTGGAGTCATTGGTCACCATCCCATAGAAAAGTTGTGGTGCACAAGCTTAAACGCCCAAATGTAGGCTATTAAGATTTGCTTAAACTATTTGAATAGGATACCCGATGATCTTGTGACATGTAAATGTTTAGGTTGTCCTCCTGCAGCTTCAGGTTACTGGACTCAGGAATGGAGTCTGAATGTCATTTTCGTCATATCATACTTCTTTCTCGTATGTGCTTATGCAGGTTATTTAGTTGTAGTTTTTAAGCATTTTTTTTTAGTTGAAGTAAAGATTTAATAGCAATCCATTCTTAGAATACTTTGTAGAATATCCCTGAGTTTAGAGTGTGGGACAGTGTGGTCCAACTGACCCCAAGTAAGGGACACATGACGTGACAAATGCTGGCTACCACTGTGTTGTAAGTAACACACTTCCCACGTTGACATTTTAGATGCTTGGATTCATATAATTTTCAGAACCACAGTGACTAATTTACATTTAGTTCAAGTGTAAAAGAACAGACAATAAATCAGAACAACAAAGCCACCCCTCAGACAAAATGACTGGAATAAACTAGACATGACATTTTCTTGTGTAATAGTTGAGTAAAGAATCCTATTCTATCCACGCCACTAGAAATATAAATGGATACTTATCAGTGGTTCGGGGGTTTTTGGTTTTAATTTGTAGATGCAAAAGAAAAGTGCTATGTCAATGTATTTAGAGTTATGGACACATGAGCGTATCTTGAATTTGAAGACATTGAAGACAAATACCGTATCTAGATTTTCATCAATAATGGCGATCATTATGTCATTTAATTGGGAATATGTTTGAAAAATGAATTTCTAACATAAGGCTTGGAATGAACTGAAAATCATTTGGAAGAAAACTGTCCCATTCCCCTCTTGTTGGTTCTGTGAATTTGCCTCTTAAGGGAACTTCTGTCATCCTGTTTGAATTTGAACCACAGTGTCACAGTGAATTGTTGTTCTTTGTCTGACCCTGCTACCTCAACTATTACTGTATTATTTCCTAACCTTCGCTCTCTGACATCTCCCTGCAGCTTCTGCACCGGTCAGCAGCAGCGCGAGTAGACGCCGTGCACCATCTTCAGTCACTCCCCTCTCGTGGGAGAAACACAACATTGCCGCCATGTCGAGTATCACCATCGACCCCGAGCTCAAGCCTGGGGAGTTTGTTATCAAGAGTCTATTCGCCGAGTTTGCTGTGCTGGCTGAGAAGAAGATCGAGATGGTGATGGCTGAGCCGCTGGTGAGTCCACAAGGGTGAAAAAGTAGGAAATGAAAACACAGGAAATGACATTCAATGCACAGCCATGTGATCTTGCTCTACCTGCCGCGATCACTTCATCCCTTTTGCAACTAAGTGCTACTACTTTAGCCACTCTGGAAAATGTGAAATCTTAATGAGCATGAGCTGCCTGAACCACAGCATTTTATTAACTGACTAGAATGACAGGTCTTGCCTTTCAACACTGCTTGCTTATTTAATCCCTAAGTTCGCTTTACATTAAGGTCTGGAATTGCAGAATAACCCATGATCTGAACTGTCACAGTACTAGAACTTGGTGATGTCCAAAATCTTTGAGTACAACACCTTGGCTTCATCACCTGTTCCTAAATGATCTTTTTTTTTTTTTACAATTCCAATTTAGTAATTTTACTATTATCAGCATTGTGGTTTGACAGGATTTGACTACAGAGATGAAAGACTACACACATTCATGGGTATTGCACGGGTAGATCATCGTACATTCTATGTAAGCTAATGAACATTTTTCAGTTTAGTGATGCATCACAAGATAACTGTTGTAATCAAATTGTGAGGCCATTAAATATTCACATCTCTTGTATTGCACTGCAGAAGGTATTGTTTTGATTTGGTAATGGTACTTTGTGATGGGGTCACAGAGATATGATATGGAAAGGATGCAGCTCTTTATATTGCACTGTGGAAGTCTGTTTTTTTTAGAGCATTTTCATAATGCAACAAAATTCTGTTTTCTCTGACTGTTTAAATTTATTGAACGTGCCTGTGTTCAAGAAGTAGTAAATTTAGGATGTGATGCTTCAAGAATTGTTGCTTATTTCAATTTTTGACAGATGAATCCTAATCTCACTTGTGAATATTGGCTTCAGTCAATATTTTGTCCTACCCCAATTTATCTTGGTGGCTCTTAACAGCCCTCCCTCTGAGGGCCTTCCTTTGCCCGTTCTCTCACTTGTTTAGTGGAATGAGTTTTTTGACAGTAGCCTGCTTTTGTGCCAGTCTGCTGTGTTCTAAATCTCCCTCCTTCTGTCACTCCTCACAGGAGAAACCTCTGTCCCGGTCCCTCCAGAGAGGGGAAGATGCACAATTTGACCAGGTAAGCTGAGCCATATTGTATGGAAACAACAGTCTCGTTTTCTGACCTATGTACATGTGTGTGCAGTATTTGAATCCCTGCTCCACCCAATCCATCCCCCATTCAATGGCCTGTCTGTCCCTCATCTGTGGCAGTTGCAGAACTCTGTACAATGGGCCTGCCTGCTGCAGAGTGCTTTGTTCAGCACAACACAAAGCCAATGAGGATATGGTGCTATAGATCCAGCTGTCCCCATTGTGAGTGAGGGAGAGAAAATGAGTATAGAGAGTGCAAAAGTGAGAGTGTAGAATCGCTGTGTCATCCTCAGCAGTAAATCAGCATTGGGGGCTGGAGTGTATCTGCCTGGCACCATAAGGGCAAAGGGAGTGGTTGCATAACTCTCCTGCCTAGTATCCATCATCTATCTCTGTCATCATGCCACGCTGACCCTTAAACACACACATTCTGTGAAATAGGTCATGCATACTGGCCACCTCACTTCATGTTTTATATATTGTCCCTCACCACTATGAACTGCTGATTTGCTCTTTTCCTGTATTATCTGTTAGCAATTGGTGGTTTCTACTCAAATCATAGCTGATACTATGCACCTATTTAACGTCATGTCTAGCAGTTGATTTGTCAAGCCTGTAATTGCAGCGTTCAGTATAAAAGGCACATGCTGACATCATTGATGCTATCAAAGAGCTAATGAGATATTTTGAAGGGCAGCCTATTATTCTGTGGCCTTACACATTAACACCACAGAGCTGTGTTCATTATTGACTTATTTAATACAGAAAAAAATACTATTACTTCATTAGCTTGTTTGTCTGATGTTTTTAATCAGCATGGAACATTGTGCAGGCAGCCCTGGCATGAGACAAAAACTCATTTAAGGTGATCTAATGTGTTACGTTTTTCCAGTTAATAAGCTCTATGAGCTCAATAGCAGAGCACTGTTTGCCCTCCCTACTGCGCACACTGTTCGACTGGTACCGGCGGCAGAGTGGCACTGAAGATGAGTCTTACGAATACAGGCCTCGTTCTAGTACCAAGTCCAAAGGGTGAGATTTGACTTTTCCTGTATCTTCTGTCTAAAATGTAAAAGTGGTGATCAATTTTGTGTGTCAGGTTAAGATGTAATGGTGACTAAAATTTCCTTCTGTTTCATCACCACCTCTGCTTTATAGAGATGAACAGCACCGGGACAAAGATTACCTGTTGGAGCGGCGGGACTTAGCCATAGATTTCATTTTTTGTTTAGTTTCTGTGGAAGTTCTAAAACAGGTGAGTGTCTGGGAACTATTGACTTCGTGTGTTTCTTTTAATACGTGGGAAGTGGAATGCATAATGTCCATGTGACCTGTTATTGGTGATATCTTATCCACGGGTTCAGCGTGACATGATCTCCTTTGAAGGTCAAAAATGTTAAAAGCAAGTCGTCAGTCACATGCAGTACCGATGTGGCTTTACTTTCCAATTTGCTTAACAAATGCAGAAATTTGCACTGTATTTTCTAATTTGATATTGAAAACAGTTGTACTTCATGAATTACCGTCTATTCCTTTTTGCCAGACTGTGGTTGTGGTACATGATTTGAAAGTAGAGGCATGAATGTATTTAATCAGTTTGCACTATTTATATCTTTTAAATCAACAGCAAAGCAATTCATTGCCATGGTATTAGTATGTTTCCTCCGTATGGGGGGGACACAGTAAATAACCACAGTGGCTCAGTGTGATTCTGAACTAGACTGTTCAAGTTTAGCAATGTATTGTGAGCTAAAAGCCAGTCCCTGGAGACCAAAGCTAAGTTGTCCTTGGCTTTGCTCCTGTTGGGAGGGTAATGAATGGTAGCAAAAAGAAAGAAAGAACGCTATCAGTGCTTCAAATAAGACTAATGATTCCATGTGTACGTCACAGATTCCTCTTCATCCAGTGCCAGATGTTTTAGTACACGAAGTTCTAAACCTGGCATTCAAGCACTTTAAACACAAAGAGGGGTAAGTCCTGCAAGCATAAATTCATAGATGGATCAAGGACACAGATAAATAATACTGTATTATTGATTATAAATATTCTCTGTTATAAATCTCCAACAAATGTGTGTTGTCAGTTATGAATGAATCTTTGACTGACCCTGTGGTCTTTGTGTCGTCATAACTGACTTATACACAGGTCTCCATATTGCAGCTTAATGAGATATGCTTTGTTCAAATTTCAGTTACTGTGGCCCCAACACTGGCAATGTGCACATTATTGCAGACCTGTACGCTGAGGTGATCGGAGTCCTCACACAGTCAAAGTAAACTGATTTCTCCTGATTTCTACCATAATAGCTTTACTGGTGACAGTTTAGTCACACTTTGAGATGTCTTTTATGAAGTTGTCTCAGCCTGACACTGATTGATGGTTTGTGTGCTCAGGTTTCAGGCAGTCCGAAAGAAGTTTATCACAGAACTGAAGGAGCTGAGGCAAAAAGAGCAGAGTCCTTATATTGTCCAGAGCATCATCAGCCTCATCATGGGCATGAAGTTCTTCCGGGTTAAAATGTATCCTGTGGAAGATTTTGAGGCTTCTTTTCAGTTCATGCAGGTATATTATAGTAGTTTATAGATGCATCCCTGAGGTTGACTGGCTGATGTGTGTGTTTGCTAAATTGCAGCAGATATGTCTTTTTTTTTTTCCTGCTGCCCCTTTGTTCAAACTCAGCAGCTCTGCGCAACATTGGCTCATAAAGCTAGATGAGTAACGATCAAACGTGAGGTCTGCCAAATTGTAAGTGTATGTGTGTTTCACATTCTGCTAAGAGCTGTGAATGAAGCAGCAGCTTTTCATTAATCCCTACACAGCAGTTAAAATCCAAATCATTAGTTGTTCGCACTGTAAAGTTTTAATGGTTACAGTGGTTTACAAACCAACCGATATTTGTTCACTTTAAACCAGTAATTATTTCATCACATTCAAGAGAGTCTCCTAGTCCAGATGATGATACATTAATAAACACACTTGAGTGGCTGAGCTTTGAAAGGGACAGTCTCCTGTGGTGGTTCTTGCCATGTGATGAGTAGCCTTTGGTTGTGCGTGATCACAACACCACTAAACAAAGCATTACATTACAATGCTTCACAACAGTGGTGTAGATGGTATAGTAGAAGACCTTGGAGCGAAGGGGCACCTGATTCAGTGTGTGTGTGTGTGTGTATATATATATATATATATATATATATATGTGTGTACCTTTGGTGTCATTTTCTAGGAGTGTGCTCAGTATTTCCTGGAAGTCAAGGATAAGGACATAAAACATGCTCTGGCGGGTCTTTTTGTCGAGATCCTCATCCCTGTCGCTGCTGTGAGTGACGGTTTACAAAAAGTTCGGCTATTGAATATGATATACACATGAAAAATGTTCATTTGCTGTATATGTGTCTAACATCTTTTTCATTCTAAGGCGGTGAAAAATGAAGTCAATGTACCGTGCCTGAAGAACTTTGTGGAGATGCTCTACCAGACAACATTTGACCTTAGCTCAAGAAAGAAACACTCTTTGGTAAATGATCCTCTAACCTAGTTTGTAATTCCTCTTCTTTCAGTACTAATAATTACTTTCTGCCCTACTCTCTGTTTCTCTTGGCTGATTGTTTTCACCCAGAGTACACTAGACTTTTGGATATTTTGGACTAAAAATAAGAAGAATAACCTTATTTAATTGTCTTCATTAATAGTCTACATAGACATAAATCAATTTTTTTTATATATATGTATGCTTATTGGAATCATTCTTCAGCTTCACTATAAATATAGTAGGCATATATTGGTCTGCTTAAAAAAACTAGGAATGAAAAGGAAAAAAAAACTGATGACCTGCTTAAGAGGCCTAATTATAAGAAATTAATAGAAAAATTCAGAATTGGAGGGTTTTGGCTGTTTTTTAATGTTGACACTGTTTCTTTCCGCAGGCTCTGTATCCCCTGGTGACTTGCTTGCTGTGTGTTAGTCAGAAGCAGTTCTTCCTCAACAACTGGCACATCTTCCTCCAGAACTGCCTCTCACATCTGAAGGTATACTCGCATTCTGAGCCTTTACACAGTCTGTTTCAGACAGTGTGTACTCAGTAGCACAATGGCTGTATTCTTCCAAGTCATGCATATTAAGGACTCCGTACTTGGCTTGACAGTGCTTAATTCATTTTAAACCTCAGAGGTCTTATGACTTCTTATGAAACTTCATATCAAATGTTGGTGTTCTCAGTTCCCATAAAATGAATAACATTATGAAGACATCAATATTTATTACCAAAAAAAGAGTTACTGATTTTGTGTTATGCCATGGTCCCAACATGCTTAACTGTTCCTATTTAAGAAGTCTTCTTGGGTTCAAAGGGTGTGTTCCGTGGTTCTGTTTGAAGATCACATGTACTTTCCCTTTCATGATCAAGTATCAGATCTGGACAGGAATAGCACTTGTGGACTGTTTGAAAGCTTAAAACGGGAGTAAAAAGTGGGTCATAATTGCTAAGGGTAACACATACTAATATTGTATTGTTAACAAAATGATTAACAAACCTCAATATATCTCAAGATCTTGGTTAACAGGAGTACAATACATCTTGCACGTCATATTATCTCAAGTGCTGTTTTGACTCAGGTCTGTTAATGACTCCTCGTAAACCAATTACAAGCGGATCAACCCCACTCCCCCCTGTTCCTCCAATCATCATGGAGCCATTTCAACCCAGAGCCTGATTGACCGAATCGTTAATTGACCGACTGACTTGACTCAATGACTTTCTTTCCCTCTTACATTGATTCTCCCTCGTGGAGACTGATTTTATGGTGGATAAATTTCTGTTTCCGTCTTTGTGGTGGTGATCTCCAATGCTTTTGAATGGCCATCTGTCTACCCCAGTGATCTCATTTCAGCATTCTCTTTTACCATTTTGTAGGTTTCCTTTCATGTGAAGTTGTAATCAGTCAGTGTGGTGACTCCTTGGCGTAATTGTATGGGGCGTGTGATGATTGATTTGAGCGTAGTGATCATTTTAGTAGTGTAGGGCTTCTCGTGCAGCCAGTGATTTTAACCCTGGGGGTGATCTTCAAATCTTTGTTTTGAGTTGGGCTTTGCAATTATGTCATGACAATGAATCCCCAGTAAGTGCATAGTTCGATGGTTAGTGATGCTTTTTATTCCCTGTATCATCCCTCACTCTTATGCTTAACAAATGATGGCATTTGAATACCAAGTGTTCATGCAGATTCATGTAAAATTCAATTTCTGCTTGAAAAAAGAAGACTCCTCATAGGAAATCATTTTGAAGGAAAAGTAGGACTTGTGTAAATAAAATACACAATTGTTGTTTAATATTTTATGTTAGATTTTTTAAAAACGGAACAAAGATACAGTTAAATACTTACAGGATCAAGTCATTGACTCACAAGTTCAGGACCAGAGACGACAGAAAAAAAGATCAATTATTAAAAATTCTAAATTGCAAAGAGACGTCTGATAATGTTCCTGCTAGATTTTTCCTCACAGTGAAGGAAATAAAATGCATTATTAAGCAGTGTATTAAAATGTGATTTTCATTTACACATTCACTACAAATTAGGAATTATGATACATGATATGCTATGATATTTCATGTAGTTTAATAGAAATGAACTGCAAATGACATGCCTGCTGTGTACCATAGAGCAGATCAGAGTGATAGACAGTATTTTACTGACATAATTATGCAGACCTACTTTAAATTATGAAGCCCACAGGGTTAAAATACAACGATTTGATATTCTCAGTCTGCTTGATATGGCGCTGAATGGATTGGTGTCATTGCGTGTCAGCTTTGTAGGTCAAGCAGGCCAATGTTTTTTGGTTTAATTTACTTTTCCCATCTTTAAGTGGCCCTTTCATTGTCCTTCTGTGTTCTATGTCCGCTCGTAATCATGTGTTTTCTCTGTCCTCCTTATTGATTTACAGACCACAACACACTATTTTATTTTGGATAATTAAAAAAAAATTTGGACAGAGTTTTGCTCATTTTGTTCAAATTTTTATCCCCATATCAAAAACAAATGCACTGTTACTTTGCATTTTATCCACTATGCCACTTAAAGATCTATTGATAAACTCCACCAGTGGCATGGACAACAGTTCATTGTGTCTCACCTTTTTGTTGAATAGTTTTGGTTAACATATTGTCTCCCTGACAAGACCAGTTGTTTTGCTCTTGTCATATTTCTTTAGTTATGTTTTTCTTTAACTTGCATGTGTCCTTCCCAAACCCTACATTCTTTGTCCTCTGTCATTTGATCTTTTTCTCGCATTGACTCGCTCCAGATGCCGTCTAACAACAGCATCCGAAAGCAGATTGAGACACTGCAGGTGAGTTTTCTGGTGTCGGTGACCTGACCGGTGCCCCCTTGTTTCTTAGGGTCACCTGACCAGGACATAGGGTAGCGCCTCTCTGCTTGTGCTGCCAATATCTAGTGAGTTGTTCTTGGACATGGAAGTGTTGGTCAGTAGAAATAGAACAGAGGAGCATGTAGACAATGTGTGACTTGTGATGTCGCCTTAGGCTGAGTGGTTGAGTCTCTTTGTGTTCATGAGCAGTGACGATGTTTCTGTGGTTATCTAAAGGCAGTCAGTTTTTCTGAATACAGTATGTATTGGGTAAACATTACTGCATTAGTCCACCTGACGCTGTTGAACAATAATTACTTGTTATTTCCACATCATTAGCTCAAATGCAAATAACGCATAATAATGTATAGTAGCTGTCTGCATGGAAACCAATGATAATGGCGTCTATTGCAGCTTGACACGAAACTTGTGTTTATTAAATAGTTAATTAAATATGTTTCTTTAATAGACAGACAGAAACTTTTAATGCAGAAAAGGTCAAAAAGTGTTCAATTAATTGATGCTAAGAACCACTTATAGAATTTTGTGTCTTCGTTGTTTGTTGTGTTGCCTGTTCTATCTTTATTTGATAAAGACGATAAAAATGACTGGTTTTCTTCTTGCTTCTGTACTTGCCACATAATAATGATATGACAATATGTCATTATTATTATATGATGATCTGGGACAGACATACATAGATAGTCCTGATATAACTGGTATATTTTGGGTTGTTTTTTTTCCAACGTAATGGGTCGTCTAACCCTGACTGGCCAGTTCTCTTCATACGAGACAGATATGAGATCTCTGAAGACTAACCAACATGTTTATTAACGCATAAAAATTGTGTTTTTCATTTGGGAATTGAACCTGAACACCAAAGAATGCACATCGAAGTAATGAGTATGTTCTCAAAATTCCTGCCACAATGTCCTAATAATGTTACACGGTTTAGTATTTGCACCATGTCTGCATCACTGTCTTGCAAATATTGTCTCCTGTCAATGCATTTACAACAGTGTGAATTCATTTTCCAGAGTATGACCTTTTTGGACACTGTTTGTAATTTAATATCCTTGAAATAGACATTAAAGAGTTTGATTGTTGCATAACATAGTTTTTTTCTGGTGTCTGTAAAGCATTGAGCTAAAACTGCTCAGTGCAGTACATGCTTGATTAACCAGAGATCTGAAGTTCTGATCCTGGATATTTAATACAGCCCAAGCCTGAATTTGATTAAACGGCTTGGTTATGGATGACTTCATGACCTGAGTTGTCTTTGTACTTGGGATTTATGTTTAGACACTATAAAAAGGTCTTGTTATGTTTTCACTGATGTTCATTTTACACACTGGAAACGCACAGTAATGTGAAATGTCATTCACTTCTTAGGATGATGCAGAGACTGCATTAGTTTCTCTGTAGACCTGTTGTGATTTATTTTATGTGGGTGTCTTCAGACAAGCAGCAACCTGATCACCATACTCACAGGTGGGTGATGAAATTTTTATAAGCGAGCTGATTGGCTCATAATTTTGGTTTTATATTCACAGAACAAAGACCCCAAAATGTCCCGGGTAGCACTGGAGTCACTCTACAGACTGCTGTGGGTCTACATCATCAGGATCAAATGTGAGAGCAATACCGTCACACAGAGGTCAGTCCCACAGACAAGTGCTTTTTGACCCTCACGCTTCATGTATAAGCAGTGTAATAAATCTTGGAATTAGAAGTCACTGAAACAAAGGTTGTCACTGCTTAACTTGAAATGCGCTAATGAATTGACCTCTCTTCCTCCCAGTCGACTCCTCAGCATTGTTTCAGCACTTTTCCCCAAAGGCTCCCGGAGTGTGGTGCCCAGAGACACACCCCTCAACATATTTGTCAAGATCATCCAGTTCATAGCTCAGGTCGGTAAAACACTCACATCCACTCAATGTGAACATGGTTTAAATCATTACCTGCTTATGAAAAGCACGAGGCAGAGTCATCTCAATACAAATGATGTATAAAATACACGATCAACATATTATTTTTGCCACTAAGGACAATTCAATGTCATGTCCTATGTTTTCTGATTGATTTTAAGTTAATTATCCCTCACCATTTTGATTTTGTGGCCTTTCCACAAAAATCCACTGAAAAAAAAATGGCAGAAACAAATCAAACAGGCATAGCAACATAATTCTGGATTCCTCAGGCTACTTTATGTAGTCGGTGCCTATTTACTTCAACAACCAGAAAAGGAAAACCACCCACAGTAAACCAGGGCAAACAGATTGAGAATGCTTCATCAACAACTTGCATGTGTCAATATTGTGTCTGTACCAAAATATCTACTAAAACCAGAACTACCAACAGTTCAAAGTAAAGAAATGTCAGTCGCTATTACATTGAGTTCTGTTGCAACGATCATCCATTTACTGCCAATAATAATCCAAACTGATTATTATTGTCAATATGTGGATAATGAGGACAGGATTAAGTTTGGTGATTGTCATAAGTATTTTCCACTGAACCTGTGTTTCATCACAGGTAAGGATCATGCGATAGACATGTAATGGCTTGTCTGTGTTTTGCTCACAGGAAAGACTGGACTTTGCTATGAAGGAGATTATCTATGATCTGCTGTGTGTGGGCAAGTCTCACAAAACCTTTACGATCAATCCAGAGGTAGAGTAAAGCCATACGTGCACCCTTGGATGTTGTCAGTATCGGTATGTTCCCCTAACCCCAACCCCTGTCATCCTCTTCCTATATTCTCCCTATCAGAGGATGAATATTGGTTTGAGAGCCTTCTTGGTGATTGCCGATAGCCTACAGCAGAAGGATGGTGAGCCACCTATGCCCACTACCGGAATCATCATGCCCTCGGGCAACACACTGCGTGTCAAAAAGATCTTCCTCAACACCACCCTCACTGATGAAGAAGCAAAGGTTATAGGTATGTTTGACTGGTGAAAGTGTACATTAACAATAAGTGCACTTAAAAAATGTCAACTGACTTCTCCTGCTTTGTAGGCATGTCACTCTATTACCCCCAAGTTCGAAAGGCCTTAGACAACATCCTCCGACACCTGGACAAGGAAGTGGGACGCTCCATGAGCATGACCAGCGTGCAGATGTCCAACAAAGAACCCGAAGACATGATCACGTATGTAACCACAACCTGCATCTGTGAAGTTCTTCGTATGTTCATTCGGAACAGTGTCTTCTAACTGTTGTTTTGCCACAGGGGAGAAAGGAAACCAAAGATTGATCTGTTCCGTACGTGTGTTGCCGCCATCCCAAGGCTAATACCAGATGGCATGAGCAGACAAGACCTCATCGAGCTTCTCGCCAAGTAATTCACCCTCTCTATTTTTACTGTAGCCTGTACTGTATGTTACTGTGTACTTTAGTAGCTCCGCCCCTTTTATTCATTCCTTCCATTTGGACGTCTTCGTCTCCCCAGGCTGACTATCCACATGGATGAGGAGCTGCGTGGCCTTGCCTTTACTACCCTTCAGGCACTGATGGTGGATTTCCCAGAGTGGCGTGAGGATGTTCTCTCAGGCTTTGTTTACTTCATTGTCCGAGAGGTGACTGATGTCCATCCCACTCTGCTGGACAACTCCGTCAAGATGTTACTACAGCTCATCAGCCAATGGAAACAGGCAGTGCAGAGCAGCAATAAGAGCCATGACGCACAGGTGAAAGTTAGTTTCAGACATTTTCATTTATTCTGAACATTTACTTAGCAAAATGCAAGTAAATATATTAAGAGCAACAGCATTACAAATAAATGATCTGTTTTCAAACTTGACTTAAACTGTGTAAGAATTACGCGCTTACAATGTTTCAGAAGTATTTGTTGAGCAGTAAACATTAAAGTAGGCACATTTGGAGATAATTTTGACTGAAGAGGAAGGCGGGTAACAGTTATAACCCGGAAAGAAACAAACCTGATGGACAAATCTTGTGGAGCAGATGTACAGTATAAAGTTGCATAGAATGGAAAAATAACTGAGTAAAGTTACTTATATTCTACCATTGTCAGATTTTAAATTCCTTCCAATTCTGAGTGATTTTAAATAGAGATTCTCTTAAACAGGGCTCAGGCAATGGGCATTCTTTGTCCCTGGAGCGCACTCATTCATCAAGTGTCCTGCATGTAGTGGAGGGGTTAGCACTGGTTGTGCTTTGTAGCTGCCGCCCCGCCACAAGAAGGCTGGGCGTGAATGTTCTCAAAGAGGTCAGATCCCTGCACACTGCGCTTGGAATTGGCAAGGTAATTATTCTAGACTAAAACCACTTTTAATGTGAGTTGTAGCATGCATCCATATGTACTATATCTGTACTCTTTCCTTTTTTTTGATAATTCTCTCCTCAATCATTTAGGGAGATGAGGAATTAGCCATTGATGTAATGGACAGATTAAGTGCTCCAGTGTTGGAGAGCTTCATTCATCTCACAGGAGCTGACCAGGTAAAAATACCCGTTATTTATACGGTTGAAAATTTTTTTGAAGCTCAAACTCAGACTCACCTACGTGTTTTCTGTGCAGACCAACCTCCTGTACTGTCCCAGTGGGATTGATCTTCAGACGCTAGCAGAGTGGAGCTCATCTCCCATCAGCCACCAGTTTGATGTTGTGAGCCCCTCACACATCTGGGTGTTTGCTCATGTTACTCAGGGCCAGGACCCGTGGGTCATCAGCTTCTCTAGCTACCTGCGGCAGGAGAACCTGCCCAAGCACTGTCCCACTGCCCTCAACTACGCCTGGATGTTTGCCTACACCCGCCTGCAGCTCCTGTCTCCACAAGTGGACATCAAGTATGTTTCCTCAGTTCTTTCTGCTGCATCATAAAAAATGGATATTGTTTTTATCTGTGATTTGCTTTCTAATATGAAGTATCTCTCTGAGTCTGGTCACTTTTTGATTACATTTTGCACTGTGAAACTCTGACCCACCTACAGTAGCCCCATCAATGCCAAGAAAGTGAACAGCCTGAACAGCAGTGACTCCTACGTTGGCCTCTGGAGGAACTACCTGATTCTGTGCTGCAGCTCTGCCTCCTCCTCCATGTGCTCCTCATCCTCCACCTCTGGCTCCGTCCGCTGCTCCCCGCCTGAGACGCTGGCGTCCACGCCGGACAGCGGCTTCAGTTATGATTCAAAGGTTAGAAGGACTTGAGTCATGAATCTATAAAAATATCTATCTCTTGTGTCTATTAAATATAGTATATACTTAATACATTTATTTAATTTGTACTTGTTGTGTTCATAGATTGTTGGCACTCCGTCCCCCTCCTCCCTATTTAAACACATTGTTCCAATGATGCGCTCTGAGAGCATGGACATCACAGAGTCTCTTGTGTTGGGGCTTGGCAGGACCAACCCCTTGGCCTTCAGGTAATGACCCAAGCTGAGGCCTGAATATAAGGTGTGGATGTGTATTCACAATAAACTGACTGAAAGACAAATCATGATAAGTTTTGCTCATACTAAGTCAGAGTAAACTGTTTGTTATATTTTATTTAATTATTCTTTGTTATTATGATTTTTTATAGTTTCCTTTTTTGGATTGTATACATGCATATATACCTTAGGTCAGTCTTGTCCCTTATTTGCAACTCTTGTACTTTTTAGAGAGTTGATAGAGGAGTTAAATCCCATCATAAAAGAAGCTTTGGAAAGAAGACCTGAAGTACGTATTGCCAAAATTGTAACTCTCTTCTCTCTATTTTTAGCAAAAGCTTTAAGTTAAAATGTCTTCCTCCGAAATTTGTAGAACATGAAGCGACGCAGGCGTCGGGACATCCTCAGGGTCCAGCTGGTCCGGATATTTGAGCTGTTGGCTGATGCTGGTGTCATCAGTCAGATGTATGTAATCCATAAGGGAATTCAACAACAACCTGATAGACAAAGAGCTAATTTTCCCCCAACGGATCAGGTTTCTACATGTCGTAATGTATCTTTTCTTGTGTTTAATTGTATTTGTTACAGAGCCAGTGGAGGGTTAGATGGAGAGAGCCACTCTCTGAACGGTACACTGCTTGAGTATGTTGATCTGACAAGGCAGCTGCTTGAGGCAGAAAATGACAAGGACTCGGATACACTCAAGGACATTCGTTGTCACTTCAGTGCACTTGTGGCAAATATCATTCAAAATGTTCCAGGTATTTCTCTAACACATTCAGTAGTAATTTCGTTCAGTATTTTTTTTTTTAACAGAATTTGTGTTTAAACCTATCACATCACTTGTTTTGTTCAGTACACCAAAGGAGGACCATTTTCCCCCAGCAGTCGCTTAGACACAGTTTGTTCATGCTGTTCAGTCACTGGGCTGGTCCCTTCAGCATCATGTTCACCCCCCTGGACCGCTACAGTGACAGAAATATGCAGATCAACCGCCATCAGTACTGTGCATTAAAGGTACACAGAGCATGACAAATGTTGATGTCCTGTCCGCGTCTGTTATCACCCATCTCTGCTCAGTCTGTAACGAGCAACTTTTCCATTCTTCAGGCCATGTCTGCAGTGTTGTGCTGTGGACCTGTAGCTGACAATGTTGGGCTGTCCTCAGATGGTTACCTCTACAAGTGGCTCGACAATATCCTGGATTCTCAGGACAAAAAAGTAAGAGTATTGTCATCATTTCACTGCTGTATGTATATAGATGCTGACACTAGCACAACATGGTTGTGTTTAGCAGTACAGTAAGTGATGAGACCTAAATTCAGTTTAAAACCCATGTATCATAATTGAGAGTATATGTGTATTTATGCAATGTTCTTCCATGCAAGTTCATATTTAGAACCTTCCCAGACACTCAGTTGTCTGTCATTTTCAGAAAAAAATGCATGGGTGCTGTATTAGATGTCCCTGTTTAGCAACTGCATTAGCACCCATATATGCTACATATCTTACATTTATGTTGGGCGGTAATATCAGTTTTCAAGCGATTAATGGTTTACAATTAGTAATTATGTGAAGTTTCATTTTGGGTGAGGTTTAAATAGGCTTTTTTGGCTTTCTCTCCAGGTTCACCAGTTGGGTTGCGAGGCTGTCATGTTACTGCTGGAGCTCAATCCAGATCAGAGCAACCTCATGTTTTGGGCTGTGGATCGCTGTTACACCGGTTCTCGACGTGTGGCTGCTGGCTGCTTCAGGGCCATTGCCAATGTCTTTCACAACAGGTGCTTCACAATTTGAGCTTTTCAGCCTTTGTGCATTTGTCAGTCTCACTATAAGGAGTTCATTTCAACTCACTACTATTTATTTTTCATTCAGGGATTACCAATTTGATACTGTGGTCCTCCTGAACCTGATTCTGTTCAAGGCAGCAGACTCTTCCAGGGATATCTATGAGGTGGCCATGCAACTGCTACAGGTTTGTGTTTGTTTTACTCGAGGCATCTATATAATCATCTATTTATAGCACTGTTGTGTATTCTTATGCACTTTTTGTATATTTGAAACAGATCCTGGAACCCAAGCTCTTCCGTTATGCTCACAAATTGGAGATCCAACGAACAGATGGTATCCTGACCCCTCCGTCACCGCTGCCACACCTCTACTCTGTGTCTTATTACCAGCTGTCTGAAGAGCTTGCAAGGACATACCCAGAGCTCACTCTACCTATCTTCTCAGGTTTGCTGCAATACAGTTAGTTCACTTACTTGTAACATGGAGCTGTACTATGAGGCAGCAATTCTGTACACATTTTGGCTCAGTGTGTAAAAATGATTGGATTGTATAAAAGTTGACATTGTTTGGGAACAGTACAATAGTGGCTTTTCCGTTGCACATATGTGCAAAACTTTACATAAAAAAAGTGCAGAATGTTGGTTTTTCCAATAAATCACAAACATGATAATTGGCTTATTTATTAAAGTGTGATGTTACAATTAAGTCATTCTTGAAACATGGCAGTGAACATAAATATCAAATGTCCACACATACAGCACTATGTTTGTTCGCTATACCTGAAAAACCACCTTGCCTGCACAAAAGATTTTTGGTTGAAAAACAAGAGTTTTAGTAAAATTGTTCATTTTCCAATAGGCATATTTTTATGCGTGAGTTCCGTTGTGCAATTTGAGGGTCAATGGAGAAGCAGAAAAGTTTTATAAAAACCTGCTTTCTTTAGTACTTTGTGTACCTTTTTAATTTCATCTCACTGGCCACATACGGCCCATGTATCATAATTGAGAGTATATGTGTATTTATGCAATGTATTCATATTTTAATGAAAATGAAAAGTCATTAGGATAAATATATGTTGGTTATTTCTGCCAACTGTAGATTACAAAAGGTCAAAACACCAAATATAGTGCAGTAATCAGTTAACTATGTCACCGTAAGCTCAAAGAATGCACAGTAAAATATGAGTGCAATGGTAAACAACAATAGAACTGTGAGGGATTCTAAGGGGTTGATGGTTCATGGCTCGCACCTCCTGTCAGGGTGTGTCTATGTCATCTCATCCACTAGGCAACAGGGAAAACATTACTTTGCGTGTTGTATCCAACCGTGACCCCACCTCAGAGTTTCCGAATGCCTATTTTCATGTGTTTGGCTGTTGCCAATTTCAGGTAGGTATTGCATGTAGAATAGAAGTGTATTATCAGTGAGATTGTAAGAGTTTTTATTCTTAAACCAAGTGTCATACAAAAAACAGAAAAAAATGTTAAAGTGCAAAACAGAGCTTAAACTTAAGGTTTTGATTCTTTTGTCCAAGCATTGTCTTTTATTGTCCAAGCAAACACTGTCAATGCAATTTGGCAATTAATTTGCCCGTATCATCAGGTTTTCAGACAAACAGAAGCAGAAAGAAAATCAAGCTTGAACATTTTCACTGACGTAAAGGCAAAAGGGAAGTAGGAAGTAGCAAATTCCCATAGCCAGATAATTAGGAAGTGTTGTGGATGTTATGATAATATTGATAAAAGGGGCTGAGGTTAACATTTGGCACAGCACCCATTAATTATGTAACTGAAGACGCAGCTTCAGTTACCTCCTTACTGTACCGTCTTTACTGCAGAGGTGAGCCAACGCATCCAGACAGCGCATCCTGGTGGTCGTCAAGTAATGCTGCACTACCTTCTGCCCTGGATGAACAACGTGGAGCTGGTCGACTTTAAACCTGCTGCACGGCGGCCAGAGGATTGTGGGAGTGGCGAGGAAGATGAAGACCTACACGACCGGGAGATGATGATGGTTAACAGCCGCCGCTGGCTCCGTGGAGAGGGCTGGGGCTCCCCTCGGGCCACGACCATGGTGCTCAACAACCTCATGTTCATGACAGCAAAGGTGAGACAGAAGCTGGGGGAGCATTTGAACTTGGGTCTGTTGAATGTTTGTTTGGTTTTTGCTCTCTTTATGCTGACTGAGATGTTTATTTGTGCATTATTTTGTCTTTCATAGTATGGGGATGAGTTTGCTTGGTCAGAGATAGAGAATGTATGGACCACATTAGCAGACAGCTGGCCAAAGAACCTCAAGATCATTCTACACTTCCTCATCAGCATGTCAGGAGTCGCCAGCGACCCCAGCCTCTTGCCCTACGTGAGTAACATTACATTGACACCATGCAGTATCTGTCAGTATTCTCCGTGTTCCTGACACTGTTGCATGTTTGCTTGCAGGTCAAACGAGTGGTGGTTTACTTGGGCAGAGATAAGACTATGCAGCTGCTGGAGGAGTTGATGTGTGAGCTGGAGTTGACTGATGCAGTCAGCTCAGCTGTCACTCACATGGACAACCCTCCCTATTACCGCATCACCTCCAGTTACAAGATTCCCTCAGTCACCTCAGGTTAATGAGCACTGTAAATGCACTGGGTCAAAGCTTAGGTCATGATTCCATTATTTAAGTCGTGCACTGAGTCAATGCGAGGTTGTCATGTCATGTGTCACGTCAACTCTCACAGGAACAACATCCAGCAGCAATACCATGGTGCCAGGAAATGACAGTCATCATGACATCAAGATGAAAGACTCCAACATGGAGGACAGGTACAAGCTGCAATGCAACATTTTTTCTCTTTTGTCATACCGCAAGTAAGAATAGAATACAGCTTTTGTGACGAAATACAGTGTTATTTGACTGTAAACTGTACATTTCGGTCGCGCAAACATAATATTTGAGTGCTGTTGTTAAAGGTGTAAGAGTAAAAATGATCTTAGAAAACAAAATAGCAGTTACCCATTCACATTTTATTATCAATATGTCCCTCGAGGAAATATGTTCTATTCATTTTAAGAATGTTAGATTTATCTTCATATTTTGGGAGAAAAGAATTCATTCTGCAGGTATAAAGGAATCTTGATATGAACATTTTTGCTTATGCGCTGGATTAAAGTTATTTGCATTGGAAGAAAAATCAATACCTGCACTGTCCTCTGAAGTCAATCGTGTCTGTTCTGCAGCTACGCCCACTTGGACATCTACAGCGGTCTGAGCAGTAATCTGAACCGGCAGCACCACCGTCTGGAATCCCGCTACAGTAGCAGCTCAGGAGGCTCCTATGAAGAAGAGAAGAGTAAGGGCAAACTCTCTACACTCTCCACCCCCTAAAAACATTAAAGAATTGCCATTCACTAATATTTGTTTATCGTTGACCAGGTGACTCCATGCCACTTTATGCCAACTGGCGCTTGAAAGTGATGGATCACAACCGGCCCGAGCCCCTGCCCTTCCCCCCAACAGGAGGGTGTTGGTCTCCATTAGTAGACTACCTTCCAGAGACCAACACTCCTGCTGTACCACTGCACAGGTAGAACACATACAACCTTCACTCTTATTTAGCCAAACACTGTCAGTTTATGTAATTCATGCCTTTTTCATGTTGTTTCAGATGTAACATCGCAGTTATCCTCCTGACAGACCTCATAGTCGACCACGGGGTCAAAGTGGAATGGAGCGCCTACCTGCACCTTTTGCTACATGCAATTTTCATAGGTAATGTACTGAGTGAAAATTGCAGTTTTTATAAGTCTGAGATTAGTTTTACCCTTTTCTTTTGTTGTCTCATTACTGGTTCCTTCAGCTAGGTCAGTTCCATTTAACAAACGCAATTAGAAGAATTAAATTGAGATGTTTTTATTACAGTAATGCAATCCCTCTCTGTTCTGTGGGTCTCAACACAGGCTTTGATCATCAGCACCCAGAGGTCTATGAGCACTGCAAACGTCTGCTACTTCACCTGCTCGTTGTCCAGGGCGCAAACAGCAGCGTCCAGTCTGTGGCAATGGTGCTTTTACGCAACAGAGAGTACAACGAACCCCGGGTCCTGACTGTGAAACCAGTAGCTCCAGAGTTCAACCTCACAGGTCAGTTTTGCCTTGGAGCAGGTCTTAAACCAAAGGAACTTTTGTTTTAAGCTTTGTGTTGCCAAAATTTCTAAAAAAAAAAAAAAAAAAGGAAATTCAATTGTTATATTCTTCCTGTAACTGATGAAAGGAACAGAGGGGTGATGGAGACATATGGTTTAGTTGTATTGCTGCAACAGATCACTTGGTGGCAGTAAAGATCCAGGCACATTAAGGCTTTTTCTTGTTATTTTGTTTTCATGTAACTATGTTTAAACCTGTTTATCACAAAAAAGCTTACAGACGTACTGTATTTTGTGATCCTTAAATTTCAAGAAGTGTTGATCTTAGAATGGCAATCTGTTATTTAAAGTAAAGCCTTATTGCTCATTATTGCATAGGTATTGCACATATGGGAGTTTTACTTTTGAGTCATAATAAATAATAGTCATGAGGCACCCCACAAATTCTGGCCAATGCCTAAAAATTCTATGAGAGAAAACACTGACAAATGGAAATAGTGCAAAGTACAAATAACTGTGTATAGTACTTGGTTCGATTCCACCACTGACCCTGTTTAATCTCATTGGTCCAATAGGAGTGCAAGACCTTTTACCTGACTGTCAGCCATCACCGATGACAGACTCTGGCCTCAGCTCAAGTTCCACATCTTCAAGTATAAGTCTGGGAGCAGGCGGAAGTGCTCTGTCCCACCTGTCTCCATCACTCCTCAGTGAAGTAGACGTCACCGCTGAACAGGACGAGAAGGTCAAAGCTCTCATCGAGTTCATTACCTCAAGGTGAGAAAACTTTTTTTTTTTTTAAAGAGTGTTAATTTCAACAACATCAGTGCAGTGGATGTTGCTTGTAACTAACTTGGCTTTACAGATCATTTTCATGCTTCGTCTGAGTCATTATGTTGAGTTAAATATGTGTTATTGCACTCACTCACTCTGTTCATTGTTTGTTTCATGCTCACAGCTGTGTCTGAATGGACTGGGTATTTTAATACTGCATGGCTTTGGTGTCACATTGGTTCTTAATGCCTGTTGTGATAACAATGAAATATCTTTGAGGTGCAGTGAATATCTGTTATTGAATCACAGTGCCTGATGTGTGTTTGCTATTTCCTTGCAGAAAGCGGGGTCCACTGTGGAACCATGAGGATGTGTCACCTAAGAACCCCAACATCAAGAGTGCTGACCAACTGAGTGTTTTTGTGAGACATGTAGTGACTGTCTTCAAACATTCCCAGTCAGGTCTGTATCATTCATCGCTGTTTTCTTCCCGAGTTTGTTGTTGTTATTTGTTACTCTTCCTTATCACAGTTATCTCTGTCTGCGATCATCCCTTCAGGTTTCCAGCTGGAGTCATTGCTGAGTGACATAGCTCTGCAAACAGCTTTGTCCTGTTCATCTCGCCACTATGCTGGTCGCTCTTTCCAGATTTTCAGGGCACTCAAACAACCTCTGACTCCTGCAACTCTGTCTGACATTCTTTCTCGACTTGTTGAGACAGTGGGAGATCCAGGAGAGGAAGCTCAGGTCAGAAGACAAGCAACTTAACTATTTATCTTCTAGTCACTGTATATTTTCTTAGAAGGAGGGAGATCAGCTGAAGTTATTTGTTTCATGTGACGCAGGCTCAGCATATACTAATTGGCATAATGGGAAGCTGCTTGTGACCTTTGTTGTTCTTCCTCCTCAGGGCTTTGTCATTGAACTGCTCCTGACGCTGGAATCAGGCATTGACACGCTAGCAGAGACAGTAAAGAATTATGATCTCCTCACTGCCTTAGCACAGTAAGTCCTCGTCCCGCTTGACTCGTTACTATACCCACATTCATAGATTTGCATTTTATAGGTTCCCACTTACAACATGTTGTCGTGTTATTTGCAGAAACCCTACTCGTGATCACTTGTTGGGACCCAAGTTTGCTTCCAACAGGAAAAGCACGGGCCAGCTGAACCTAAACAGTGGTGGTCTGTTCCATTATGTCCACGCTCGCAGCAACTCACTGCGTGCCAGCTTGATGGGTGAAAGAAAACTTGACAAGCGTAGGAGTAACACTTTAGACATAGCTGACCGACTTGGTGGCAGCCACGGCAACCTGGCCCGCACTCGGAGCTTATCATCGCTACGGGAGAGTGGAGGAGGGGGTCCAGGAGGGGAAGCCATCCCCCCCGTGGACCCATCAAATCTGATGGCAACCGTGTTCTGGATCGCCGCCTCTTTGCTTGAGTCGGACTATGAGTTTGAGTATCTGCTGGCCCTGCGGTTACTCAACAAGCTGCTCGGCCAGCTGCCTCTGGACCGGGCAGACAGCCGAGAGCGTTTGGAGAGAGTCCAGGCCAAGCTGAAATGGTACAGCTTCCCTGGCCTGCTGCAGCTGTTCCTGAAGGGCTTCACCTCTGCTTCTACTCAGGAACTGACCATTCATCTACTTAGCAAGCTCATCAGTGTGTCCAGACATACACTGGTTGACCCATCCAAAGGGGCAGGTGAGTGGATTTCTGCTATTAACATCACCTGATCAGCATGAGAGTCATGACATGAAACTGGTCAAACACGGTCTTATTCTTCTTTCCTTTTGTTCTACTTGCAGGTTTTCCTTTGAATATTTTGTGCCTCCTGCCACATCTCATTCAGCACTTTGACAGCCCCACTCCTTTCTGTAAGGAGACGGCTGATAAAATAGCCAAGGTGTGCACCGACGAGAAGTCAGATGCACTCGCCAACCTGGCTCACATGATGACCCTGTACAGGAAACAAAACTATTCCCGCGACTGCAACAACTGGATCAATGTGGTCTGTCGGTACCTCCACATGGCCTTTGCTGAAATAACCTTGAATTTGGTTACTTATTTGGCTGAGGTACGCAGGATGATCACATTTCTTACTCTGACATGATCAAATAAAATCTTGTATGACATGGGGTTCTTTCTCTCTCTCTCTCTCTCTCTCTCTCTC
>JAPTHA010191788.1:0-11796 GCA_029814585.1 Gymnapogon annona | reverse complement strand
TAGATAGATAGATAGATAGATAGATAGATAGATAGATAGATAGATAGATAGATAGATAGATAGATAGATAGATTACAGTCATGACAATAAAACATATCACATACCCCCCAAAAAATGATATAACACAAATCCAGAAACAGTAATTCCACCCCCTGAAAAGATAACAATTTAACCACCATACACCTGCCACCACACATATCCAGCTAAAACATTATCATGTCTTTAACGATTTGATCAATTCTGTTATTGCATTTGGAATGAAACGTCTGCTGAATGTAACTTTTTTCCAATTTGTTGACTTCATCGATTCCAGTTGGTGTAATATTTTGTGGTTGAGGAATCCCTGCCCTGTGGAAACCTAACCAGAATGCTGTATTTGAGCTCAACAGTGACCCACAGCATCACTCCAAGCATTCCACTGCTTGTCTGACAGCATGGCCCAGCATGTCCCCTCATCTGAACCAAATCTAACAAATATGATGGAGGAATGTCAGCAGTCCAACATCTAGCAGCTCAGAGAGGTCATCACACATGAGAGCATCCTGGCAGAGAACCCATAAATGCAGTCTCCTCACATCATAGTAGTTAATATCTAGAATGTGAGCAGAGGAATGGAGTAGAGAGGAGCCAAGGCCACAGACATTTAGCAAAACAACACATCAGAGACACCTGATGGATCGATGATGGTATGAGTAGTGGAGCAGCTGTATCATTGGTCTGATGTTTGGCTTTTCTTGTTGTATTTTATAATCTCTGAGTTGGGATTGTTCATATGAACTTTGATCCTTTCTTATTTAATTTCACAGATATGAATTCATCAACTTGTGCTATTACGTTAAAGAAAAGTTTCAGGCTAGAATACACTTCACTTCACACTGTCACCAATGTGTTTGCTCCCGGGGGATTCTGTTGGGTTTCTATTACAACTAATCCAAGAGTTTGGTTAGACCAACTCTATGTAAAGCGCTTTGAGGTAACTGTTGTTATGACTTGGCGCTATATAAAAAAACTTTGATTTGATTCCCACACTTGTCACTAACGATTGTTGTCAAAAATCTTCACCTGAGAGTTGTTGAGCGTCCTCAAGAGACACAAAGGTTTCACCTGATGACACCACAACCTGGGTGGGTCACCCTCACCGAGCTTCAATATTAGAGTTCCCAACCATCAATTGACCAACTCTATGTAAAGACTAGCCTGCCAAGTCCTGCATGAACTGATGAAGCCACTTGGATAAGGGGCCAAACGTCTTCAAGACAAAACTCAGTCCAGTTGACTTGATTCATTTGCCTAGAGATGCCTTCAACCTTGACCAACGAGAACTTACACAGACAAACTTTGGAAAAAAAAAGAGACAGTCGCCAGATTTGTACAGCAGCAACCAATGAGCAGGCAGAGATAGACAAGTGATATATTCAGGAACAGTTAGGACCATTTCAAATGACAACACTTTAAATTGAGAACTACTAAATATTTTGTCAGATTTGCATTTTGTTTAGATGATAACAGCTTTTCTAGGGCGTTGAAAACAACAAAAAATTGAACCACCTTCCCCAGTGGAAATCTTAAACAGGCTGCACTCTCATTTTTCCTTCAAAAAGATTGAAAACGCAAAGCTGCAGTTTCATTCTCTCCTTTTTCCTCCTTTATTTCTTTCCGTCATTCCGTGATTCTGTCACAATGGATCTATGCCAGATCAATGTTAAACTGGACCAGGCAGTGGAGCTGACGCAGGACAGAGAACAATGGCGGAAACTTGTACAGCTAACTGGCTCTACGCACTACCATGTGCAAGAGCCATAAAGAAGAAGATTTTGTAAATAACAATACTCTTTATATTATTTATACTCTATACAGTATTATAGGAGTTTACATCACAGGTGCGCACCAGCATAAGTTAACCACAACAACGTGTGTGATTATTTCCCTGCTATGGACCCTTATTTTGCCTTAGCTGCTCGAATTTATATCCAAGAGCCATTTCAGCAACTGTCATCAATCTTTATTCAGTGTAGTAGAGCAGAGAATGGGAAGAGAGGAAGACCAGTTGTATGTAGGTCCCTTGTCTCGGCAGCGGTGGTGCCACCTGGCGTGCATATTACATGGATAAATAAGAAATCTCACAGGCTTTTGCATATCTGTCTTCATGTAGATTTTTTTCCCTAAAAGACACATATAGACACTGAACTAAAAGAAAGAAGACTAATGAGTCATTCAGTAGCAGCTGGGTATGCAAGGTGTCCAGAGCAGAGGCAGAATCGGGAACAGGTGTGTGTACCGGACAGACATTGATAGTAGTGAAAGTCTACTATCAACTTTGGACAGATGAGGTGTGACTTCTGATGAAAAGAGGAGAGAGAAAAAGGTGGAGGAAGTCAACACAAGGCGTTGGTTTGAAACTGCTGCTATAGGTCAGATGTTTCTGGTCTGAGTCATGAGACAAAAGAGGCTGTTCTGATTCAGTTTCATAACTGGCCTCTTTTTGAGGGATTCAGAGACCAACATCCCAGGACTGCGATGCAGCTGATCTGGTCCAGATCTGCTTATAGACTCAATGGGCTTGTTAGAGATGAGCCAGACCTGCAGTGACGCAATGACTGGTTGGCATTGCACAATGCATGATTTGCCTAATGTATTCATTTCTATCCATCTTGATCCCGACTCGATCAGATGTCAGTCAGGTATGGAAATATCACTAACTCTGTGGTATCAAGATGGCTGCGGTTTTAGCTCCCGATGCTGCAGTTTCCTTCCAATAAATGCAAGACCTCTGTCCATGATGGGAAACAGTTAAGTTTCCCCTTATCACAGCAACAAGAGAAACAGAACATTAATGTAACCATATAAAAAGTCAAGATGGGTGTGACGCGTCTCTGCAGGTTTTAAGATGTTTTTGACTGTGTATTAATTTTTAATTTCCCTAGGATGTGAATAACTCTGAATGACATCCCTTCCCATTTTTCACAAATGAACCATGTGAAAAGGCAACTTCAGATAACAAAATAAATCTCTCACTGCTCAGTGGTTTTAAATAACGAAAAATGCAATCTCTCCAGCCGTAACCAGCGTGGTCTGTAATCTCCAGATGGCAAACTGTCAAATTTGCCTGCTGACTTTAACTCCTTTTCCTCCTCCTGTTGCCTGCTCTGGTTTTCTTTACAGGCAATGTGTAGTTTATCTTCAGCAAGCCCAAAGGTGCGAAGCAAGCTCTGTCCTCTTGCAATTACTTGTACTTGTCCTACATACATGCATTATGCTAGAGACTAATGGGAAATACTTTTTCAGGTGGAGGCAGAGTACGACCAAACGATGCACATTACAAAAGACTTGAAAATGTGGCTGAGCGTTCAAGCTTCCTGTTCAACAAAGCTCACTCGTGTCTGCTGTCTTGATCAAACAGTATGTTTTGTGGATTTTTATGGTAAATCAGAGTGTTTTATTCTTGTTTGATTGAAGTAATGCTTTCCTTTGGTTTAGATCAATATCTCCCAGAAAGAAGAAGTTCTTCAGACATGCAGTCAATGTGCTTTCACTGTGTTCCTGCTCATAGCACTGACTCAGCAAAACCCTTGCCAGCACATCATACATTTGATACAAATAATTGTTACCATCATATTAGCAATATTCTACATATGTATGATATATTGAGCTTACTATTTTCAATAAGAGGCACTGCACGCTCAACTTTTTATGGGATATTATTTGATTTTTTATTTTTCACAGGGCAATATTACAGTTATATTCATACACTACAAGATGCAAAATTAGCAAACACAAGACAGGTACAATGACAAAGACAGAAAAAAAAACCAAATGAAGTGCATGAGTCACAGAGAGACATACGTTTACCTTACACTTCCTAAATCCTACAATCCCTGCTTGGGTATAAAGAGCTTAACCAATGTGGTGTGCTGGTAAATTTTCCACCATGTTGACAAATGGTTAAATAATCTTCTAGAACATCCTACTTCTTTTTTTGCATTCAGTATTTTTTTTCTCCAGGGGCCACATCTGTTGATTTCATTTAACCACATCTTGATTGGAAGGAGGGCGTCTAATTTGCATTTTCTACAATACACTTCTTAGCGATTGTCACACTCAACTTGAATGAATCTTTCCACAAAGTTTTATATCATTCATTCCAAACCATTGTTCATCAGTCTGAAAAGAGTCCAAGTGGGCGAAAAACACTGATTGCCATCCACGAAACAAATGCCACCAACATAACTATTAATGACAACTAGGATAGTGTTTTGGGTTCAGCATCATCATCCGATATCCTGAATGATGTCCAATCAGTGTTGGGACAAGGAAATAATAATCACAATGCGCTGCTCTGCCATGTGTGTGCTAATTTGTGAGGAACAAACCTGCTAGATAATGTGTCTCTCATATCTTTTTCCAGGAGTATCAGAGGAGGGCAAATGTAATTTTGTCTCATTTCTCCTCCACCGTCAGTAGCTCACCAAATTTGCAGTTCCCTCAGGGCTATGAATGATTAACAGTCTTTGATATTTCAGCCATATTACGATGATTTAGACGCAGGCTAAACATCAAATGATACAGGATTAGTGCGACTGACCCAGACTGAGGCAGCAGACGGGCTATTTGTCAAAGTCTGTGCTTGACTGGGAAGTTTAAAGAAACAGCTAATAGGGGTGGTCACAGACTCCACACTCACAGCCGGGTTCACACAGGCACTTGTCTGAGTTCCTGTCTGCTGCATCTCCTCAATTTCCAACCTCACTTGTACCTGTGACTCAGAGTTACTGGCGTGAAGATGAACAGTGGGTGAAAAGTCCACCGAGACGAATCTGAAGATGAGGGATTGGAGTCGGTGTTCAATTACAAGGCTTTCAACTACAAGACTTTCAACTCTGTGACTGATACATGTCTCCTCGGCCAATCACAGGCATACGTTTCATCCCAGTGATAATTGAGGTTTGAAGTGTGTGTTTTTCTGGCGTGTTTGGTTTTGCTTTCTTGCAAGCGATTGAGACTGTGGATAAGTTATTTAGTTCAACTCTTTGTGTACACCTTTGATGTTGAGTCAACTCGATATATTGATATAAGGAGAAGGATTTTTAGTCCGTGCCAATAAATAGTCCCACATGCAACACCTTCAGCTTTGATAAGGCATCACATCCAGAGCATTTCTCTTTACATCCAGAGTTGCATACGTGTTTTTAATTGATCTTGTATTGACGAGTGGAGAAACTGCTGTGTACCTTCTTCTCCTGGACATCTCGCAAGAGCGTCAGTCTCCTTCAGTTCTGCACTCAGGTGATCGATCCGTGTGTGTGAAAATCATGGCTCCTGCATCCTGAAACACTTTTTCCTGGATTTGATGAGGCCATGATTCCTGGCATCATCCAGTCTTATGCTCCCTGGCAAACTGAGGGATGCTTCACAAAAGAGAAAACTACTCACTGCATCAGTTAAAGAACCTGAAGCAGAAACATTACAGTCTCAGCAATAATTATCTAATGGAGAGATCTGAACTATCAGCTGTTAAGTTGTTGTTATTAGTAGTGTGACAGTATCCTAAATGATCCCAGTTTAGAGTCAGACAATATCATTTTGTACTGTTTTTCTAAGCCCAATAGGTTCAACAAGTTAAGATGTAGATAGATTTAAAAAACAAATAAAGAAACAGAGAAGCTCTTAATAAGATTTGAAAGAGCTTCAGGTTCAAGTAGATGATAAAGGAGTTATTTTTTGTAAATTGGTAGGTTGATCCTTTAATCTAATCTGTTCCGGAACACAAATCCACAAAGTTGGGTTCTTGCAGAGGCTAATTGGTCGAGTGATAAATCTGTGGATAGGGTTTTCCAGGCTAATGATACTCAAGCTGTGATTTAAGCTCTGACCTTGAATGCACTTTTATACAAAGACTGCTACAGTTCAGAAATTTATGTTATTCTTAAGAGAGACTTCTATGCTTTAAATAATAATTGGAGGCATTTGTCACTGTTAATTGGATAGCAGGAAGGGACATAAAAACCACTGGCAAAAAAAAAATCATGGCCAAAAGGGACAGGGTTAATTCTGCATCTTTCCTCCTGTCACCTAGAAATAAATAAAGACAAAATATACATATGAATGACACAACACCACATAATGACTTTACGTGATGATATAGATTTTCTGTAGCCTGTCAACAGAATCATGGCAAGTCCCATTCCCTCTGAGACCACTTGAATTACCACATGATGAAAGGATGTTACTGAGTAATACCTAAAGCATTTGTACGCTGAAGCTTTGAGTCCGTTGTTTTTTACTATTAGCTCTAAAATCATTAATAATTCATTTGTATCTTTGGCAACAGAAACAAAAAGCTCCTCCAGATCATTCAATGTCCATACTATGCCTTAATATGCAGTTTGGTGTCACCCAAAATGTCATTCATAGCTCGTGTTGCAGTACTCGAGATCGGTCTTGGTCTCGAGACCTGTCTTAAGACCACTTTTTAAGGGTCTCGATCTCATCTTTGAATCCAAGGCATTTTTACTCGACTGGAGATTCTGCGCCCCCGGGGAAACTAGCCATAACAATGTCGGCAAACTCATCAGTCATTAAGTTTGGTTTCCAAAACCATAGGACTTTATCTGCAAAACGACATGCAAGCGAAGACACTCTGCAGTGTGCAAATTCTGAGATGCACAACTCACAGAAACCGCTGGGACAACGGCAAACTTTTTTTATCGTCACATTGAGAGGAAGCATAAAGACAGGTAAATTAACCGTTAAATTAGCTACTGGGAAAGTTAAAATCAGAAAATTTCAACACCCCATCTTAAGATATTGAGTGAAAATAAGCTCACGATCATTTTTGCTAATGTTCAGAGCACTGACTTTATATTACAGCCAAATTAGCTTGTGTCGCATTGTCCAAAACAAGAATAACAATGAACCCATCAGGTATTAGTCGAGGCCACTGGTGTTTCTTGGGAAGATCTTATGCAATGGAAACGTTGTTCACTGCACCAGTAAATGGGCTGAAGTTCAGTTGGGACCAGTGGGACATATTTCTGGTCTCTAGCATCCTCCACATTGGTGCTTCAGCTGCACAAAGTTGATCATTTGGCTCAGCAGTGAGCTGAGCCAAATTCTGAGCCAAATGCTGAGCCAATTCTCAGAATCTTCTGAGAATTCTCTCTTGGTATTGGTGAATTGTAAATCCTCCTCAATATCAGGTTCTTGGAGTACTTGTAAAAGCAAACTTAAATTAAAGAAAAAGACACTGGTCATTTTGTTCTGTTTTGTTGTGATATTTCTTTGATATATACAGTCTTGGTCTTGTCTCGGTGTCGACCTACAAAAGTCTTGGTCTTGTCTTGGTCTCGATACTCCCTAGTCTCGACAATGTCTTGGTCTCGGTTGGTTTGGTCTTGACTACAACACTAATTATAGCAATCTGCTTCTCAGCTTTGAATCTATGTAAAGATAAGCCAAGAGATTTATAACTCTTTTCTATTCAGTCTCTATCACTTGTCATTGACTTTTTACCTCGGGGCTTATTAATTTCCTACTCTTATTACACCTCTGACGCTGTCTCTGTGTGTGCAGCTGTGCATGTATGGACCCTGACACTGACACACTGCCTTGAAGTTTTTCACGTTTCATTATCCCGTGGTATTTCTGTCTCCAGACTTGACGTCCTCAGGCTATATTACTTGGTCAAATACGATCTCCTGTGCAGTGGCAGGAATAGTTTACCAGGCACTCTGCCAGCTTCTTCTGGCCTTTTGAAAATTTCACCACAGCGTTACTCATTCCAACTGTGACTTTCATTTAACCAGGCCAGAGTGATTTAGTTCGGACTGCAGATCAGCCTCCGACATTTAGTCCCCGTGAGCCAACACTTATTTAACAGAGACTGTAATAGGATGCCATCTGAATTTACTTTACCAGGGTTCATAAGATTTTCTCTGTCATGTGGATGTAAATATTAACTCTTTAAAGTTGCAATATTGATACCAGCAATATAATGGAATGAAACAGACCATAGCTCCAGTTATCAAAACTTGTTATCACCTCCCACCAATAGATGGCGGATCTGAGGCCCTTCGATCCTAACAGCATTTCAGGACATGTTTCTGTTCATAATGAAGAAGAAAATCCAGCTGAGCTATCCAGACACCCACTTTGCATCCTGTTAATGTTTAAGCAAATTTATTTAAATGATAGATAAAGAAAAAACACAAAGAAAAGTTCCATCTAAGTCTGTTCAAAGTTCAGTTTAGCAAAATGTTTTGCAGTGTAATATGGCCACCAGCCAGATTATTTTTATTATTATTTACTCTTTGTGAGAAAATAATCTTTGTGACATAACCAATATTTACAATATATTCAAGTGTATGACATTATCTCCAAGCACTTCCAAGATGCAGGTTCCTGAAAACTCAATATCAAAATTGAATATTTAAAAAAAAATAAAAAACTGGTGGCCAAAGGGTTAAGCTACAATGGCTGGATGCTTATGAATGTTTACACTTGATTTAATTCACAGATATTATAAAAAGGAATTCACCGACCATATAGAAATATTAGCCATACAGTTTATTCAGACAAGTATCAGAGATTGTGCCATATTCTCAAAGGGTGACATCTCCAAGTCTCCAGTGTCTCCACCTTCACTCCTAAAAACAAAGCAGCGCTCGTGTAATATCAAAGTTCAGTGTGTAATGCTTAGTGACATTTAACGGTACAGCTGCACCACTCTGCCATGACCAGATGATGGTATAAAACACTTCAGTCCCTCATTACAGACAGTTTTTCATGTTGTCCACTGTGATCTCTAGTTGTGGGGATATTGACTGTGGTCTTCACTCAGACACAGTAGGGGGTGGTAATCCGTCTGAAGGCCGGGCACCATCACCACCCACTACTGCTGAAACATGGCACAACACAAAGGACTCTGAATGTGGTCTATTCCATCTGCAGCTCCGCACAACTCTTACCAGCAAGTTTATACGTTAGGTGATTAGACACTAATGACAGAATTGTTCTGAATATTGTGTTCTGTTTCTGTAATTAGACACTCACTTGCCAAGCTTACCTCAATCATTATTAAATAGTAGCATTGATTTAATTGACTTTCATCTTTGCTTATGAGCTACAGAGATCAATCACATTAGACAGAATCCTATCTGTTATTGGCAGTTCAAGGTCTAAGTCAGACATTAAAATTCTTACATCTCTGAAAGCCATTCGTGCCAAAATCGTGCCCTGTGATCATCCCTAACAGTTTTCTTCAGGCTTCAGCTAAGACTACTTGCTGAATGACTGATACTTCCTTCAATCTGGGTGCATGATTAAAATATACTTTGTCTTGTACCCTACACATGAATAAAGTACATGGAAAATGACAAAAATGATCTAGAGCAGGTCGTCCAATAACCGAAGGGTTGGCGGTTCGATTTCCACTCTCTCCTCATCGTGCACTGTTGTGTCATTGGGCAAGACACTTCACCCACCTTGCCCATCCCTGTATGAAGGTGTGTGAATGATCCCTGCGATGAAGTGGAGACTTGTCCAGGGTTACCCCCCGCCTTCGCCCTTGAGTATCTGCAGTAGGCTCATGACCCATGAAAATGAGTGAGAGTTTGGGTCAATAATTGCAGCACTTAGAAAGTGCATCAAAGTACCCCCCCTACCCCCAAATTAAGGAAATGGAGTAACTAGGACACTTCACACCTTTAAACATATGATATGGCCGCTGAGTTCACCCTATGAGCTGCATCCTTCCACTTAACACTTCCTCTGCAGCGGTGCGGCATCAAGACACGGCCCCCTGGGAGCTGAGACGGAACTGCAGGTGAGATGAGCATCTAAATTTAGTCGCTCGTTTGTCTCAGACTCTTACAGTTTGGTCTACAGCAGGATGGAGCTCCCAGATGCACAAAGGGAAGAACTCTGAAAAGTGGAAACACTGACACATGAAGTAAACATTACAAACAGCGCTACAAACGTGTTATTGTGCGTGAACAGACACAGAGGAGAGCGTCGTCTGTGCCTCGCAGATGTCCTACTGGTGTGCACTCCTGGCTTCTTGTAAATCTCTGTCAGATGCACTGGTTGTGTGGCCGTGGAAATTGAACAAGCAACAGCTATCGCGGTTAATTAGGTTGCCAGGGTTTCACTGTTGCCAGGGCCGGGCTGATAAATGAAGTGAGCAGGGACGCTGCTGTCCCTTCAGCTTTGCTCTGAAGGCGTTTATCTCTGACGTTCTCATTTTAATTCAACACAGCTGATAGACTGAATGAAACACGAGACCGGCACTGACACTTAACGGACCGGAGAACACCGCTACCAAGTCATCAACGGATCTGATTTGAGGAACATCCAGTTATAATCTTCTCCGGTCCCTTTAGGCTTTCAGTGCCTCTCATCTCACTACTAAACATTCATTGTGCATCATTGTGTTGCGATGTCTGCCTGTATTATTCTAGCTCACAAACTCATTTTCTGTCTTTTTTCTTTTAGCATTTAGTTTTCCACAACAATCCCATCACATCTAGACTGTCTGAGATGATAGCATATTTTGCAGTTCATTTGAAAAAAAATTTTTGTGTGTTCAAACAAAAGCCTACGGAACCCCTTTGGTGAGATAGGAGGAGAAAAATATGAATGCATAGCCACGAGTTTTTAAAGCATTCCCACAAATGTTTAAAGTATATTACGGTTAGTTCATGCCAAGATGAAAATACAATTCAGTCAAACTGAGGTGTTCCATGTTGGTAAGAGCATCAAACTGGTGTGCACAGGAATCTCACAAGTGAATTCCCTTGTGGTCACCCAACGGTAATGTTTTTGTGGTTTTTTTCCTCACATGTCACCAAAGTATAAGATGTCATTGTCTTCCACTGTAAAAAGTGTGTAGTTTTTAACAAAGATAAATGCTAACGACTTCGATAAACTGACGACTTGTCCTGGGTTTCCCCCCCTCGCATTAGCCCTTGAGTAGCTGG
This sequence comes from Gymnapogon annona, assembly GCA_029814585.1. Taxonomy (NCBI): domain Eukaryota; kingdom Metazoa; phylum Chordata; class Actinopteri; order Kurtiformes; family Apogonidae; genus Gymnapogon; species Gymnapogon annona. Next base: position 823 of record JAPTHA010191788.1, on the reverse strand, counting down.
GATAGGCTCCAGTGACACTCGCGACCCTGGTATTCTGGTATTGATCAATTTCTAGACTTTTGTCCTGGTTTTGAGCATAAACTTAATAAACTTACATTTTTGTTTGTGTATTAGGTACAGCTCAGGACAAATTTGCCATTACCGTATTTCAAACTTGGCACAAGGATTGACAGCATCCAAACAAAGAGACGCCAAACCCAAAGATTAAAAAAAGGGAAAAATCTATCTAAGATAAAAAAAGGAGAAACACTGAAGGCTGTTGACCTCAGTATATATTTGCGAACTAAAAACATCAAATAGTTGCGCTAAGACAAAGAAGTCTGTAAACTGTGATTTTGATATACAAAATAGGCCTATTCAAATTAACATCTAAAAAGTGCTGAATGAATGTGTCTGTGTATGTATAGAATAAAGATTGAAACAGTAAAACAGCCTGAAACCTAACGGTGGAAATGTATGGCTGGGAGGCTGGAAACCTAATCGTGATAACACACGGGGAAATCCACTGGGGAAAACCTTAAGTTTATTCATTAAGTGTATATGGTGCCAGACATCTGATTTAAAATACCGGGAGGTAGTTTAATGTGAGGGTACAGCAACGGACAACAGGGGTCTCCATTGGTTCGTGTGGGTACGGCTATGAGCTTCTTCAGCCGTTACTGCCAACCATTTGTCATCGTGAATGGAGACATTAACGGCTTTTTGGACTTAGCATCCGGTGTGTCTGTATCAGCTGTACGACATTTTTGGCTAATAAGACTCCACCGGACTCCATGGGACCCTTGTTTCATTGGTTTTTTTTTTTTTTTTTTTTCACCGGGAC
>JAPTHA010191736.1:0-11802 GCA_029814585.1 Gymnapogon annona | reverse complement strand
CAGTTTTATTGCCAAGTAGGTTTACACTTACATGGAATTTGCTTTGGTGGTTTGGTGCATAAAATAAAATAATCATCGTAGGAAAAATGACAATAAGAACCATTGCTTCCAGTCAGAGGCATCAATTGACAATATATTATTACACTATAATATAAAAACTAATAGAAATATAAGATGTGTGCAATGTAACTTAAATCTATGTGCAGTGTAACTCAGTCCATATGCAAACACCACATATTTAAACTATAAAAACATATAAAAGCATGCAAATTCACCAAAAACAATGTATATTAATACAACCCCAACAATAAAAACAGTCACGTGCAAAATGTAGGACCAAGCATGATCACTCCCATTATCTCACTGTGGCATATGCATGGGGCGTCCAAAAACTTTTGTCCTTCACCATAGGTCCTTTGGCGATACAGTGGTTACAGGGAGACTGTAAAATTTGTGTCTGTTTATGTCTGTTTTTGTGACTGTGGCGATCCGCTTACCTCTGGTTTAGTCAGGACTCTCCTGGAAGGTAATAAATTCAATTAATGATGACAAAAACCCAGCTCTCGGTTCACACTGAACTTCTCTACTGTTTGTCATCCAATCTTTATTTGCACATACTAATAAGCATCCTGCTGATTTTTTTTCTGTAAATTATTAATAACATTGCGGGGTTATTAAATAAAACATTGTCGCTGCCGGGCAGAAACCCGATTCTATTGGTCGGTCTACACGTGTGCTTGAGTGTTTCAGAAACCATTCATCCAACGACCAGGGCTGAAAACGTCTTGTGACTACATCTCCATTCAAGTCCATTCATTTATTCAGAGCAGGGGTCAGCAACTCCAGTCCTCGAGGGCTCTTGTCCTGCTTGTTATAGATGTATCGCTCTTCCAAGACACCTGACAGGTCATTAACAGGCTTCTGCAGAGCTGATGATAGAGCTGATGATAGCCTTATCATTTGAATCGGGTGTGATGGAAGAGGGACACATCTAAAACATGCAGGACAGGTGCCCTCGAGGACGGGAATCAGTGACCCCTGATTTAAAAATACATGGTTTTTCCAGTTTCCTCTTATGTTTCACAGATAAGACTGTCATGATACGAGTAATCAGGATGGACCCAGATGCAGACGCACACAAGATTTATGATTAACAAAAAAAAAACCTTTCATTTTTGGTTCACACAGAACTTAGAAGGATACTTCAATTGATAAATGTTTTATCACATATTTAAAAAAATGTGACGTAGAAAAAACGTGTAAATAGAATTTAACAAAAAAACCTACAACAGGAAAATCATAATACTGAACTATAACGAAAAATCACACTACGTGGCAAAAGGTCACAATTTAGAAAAGAACAATTTAACATTAAATTTAGAACCAAGGACAATAATCAAAACTAAACCATCTTCCACAGGACTATACTTACTAATAACTCTCACGGACAAAATGAACAAAGCTGGACGATTGGACTGGAAGTGCACAGACATTCAATGGTCTGACAACAGAGTGGAGATGCACACAGACTTTTATTCACAAAAGGAAGGACCAGGTGGGAAACATCAGGGTGATTAGACATTAGACACAGGTGAGAAGGGATCTGGGGAGGTGAAACTAACTGACACAGAGGGAAATAAACAGAGACCCGACAGGAATTAACAAAATAAACCCGGAACTATACATCACATGAACTCTGACAAAGAGGTTTCCAAAATGACAGAGACGACATATCTTTTCTGAACTGGTTAAGAAATTAAATTTAAAGTTACACTTTCGCAACTTGTATTACAATTTCAGCACGTTAGCATTCCCACTAGCCTACCCATCAACCCTCGAACATCAGCTCCGACACATCTGTTCTAATACAGTCCAGTCTGGCTCCAACAGCCTGAGCTGTCATCGCCATGACGACATCCACATCTTTTACATAGTGGATTTTTGCATTTAAGGTTTTTTTTCTCATTATGCCTTAATATCTTATAGGCTGAATTATTCAGTGCAATTATCAGTGATGAAAGTAATCATGCGTCGCCGTCCTAATCAAAATCAGGAAGGACTATATTAGAGGTGAAATCAAGACCCAAAACTCTGGGAGGAAAAAAGACAGAAAAACGTCCTCACATTTGTGCAAGGACTCTAAGGTAACAACTGCCATTACGACTTTATAACTGCTACGTTTCAACAATAAAGTACATCGCTAGGGACGACTGTAGGAGACAGGAGGTTTTATCCAAGTATCCAAACGCATTATATATTACACCTGAACGTGTCCCAGGAAGTGAATCTATAAAACATTCAACAGTTCGCCTTCACAAACCGCAGAATAGGAACGGATACGGCGCTGATCAGATAAAATGCAACCACATCTTATGACTGTTGGAGATCCCGACATGAATCCTCAAAATGCGCAGGAATAAATTCAGCTGCTGGGTCAAATCAAAGTGAAATAGTGGGTCGAAGTCCAGCACATCAAACATGCATCAGGGCGACTCAGCCCGCATGGTCTTACTGTGAAGGGTATTACTGTAGAGTGAGCTGCAGGGGGTGTGTGTCAGCGAGAGCGTGCACGGCTGTTGAGGTGATGGAGGGGCTGTGCATGTTTTAAAACATGTGCACGTCCACATGTGATGGTGCTGAAGGCAGCTTTAAGTCTTCTATACATAATGTGAGTGATACCATAAACGTATACGTGTGTGTGTGTGTGTGTGTGTGTGTGTGTGTGTGTGTGTGTGTGTGACATCCTACTACATCTATCGATCCCTTACTATAAAAACCCTGTGTATTTTTTGTTGTTCTGTCTCAAAGCTGAAGTGGGCAGTATTTTTTCTTTTTTTTTTTTTCTGCACCAGGGTGCAAAAATTCAATAATAACTTCAGCAAATGTGGTAAATCAGGTGATCTGTGGAGAGAGAAGATTCCTCTCCATGTGTTCAGGCTTTAGAAATGGGAAGCATTTCGGTCCGTCACTGGGTTTGGGCCGCAGCAAATGAGTTTTTCACCAATGTGATACGTAACCATAAACGATGACACCAGAGCAATTCAGCAGATTTTACCATTAGGTGTCACATATCTCAGTTGTGAAGACGAGACATGTAACGAGACGACAGTGCGTTTAAAAGTGGCCGGTCCACTACAGGAGCAAAGCAGCGCTGGCACAGCTTTAGGATGTCGCACTTTTTTTTTTCCCTGTGTTGCATCAGTTATGTCTACATTCATCTCTTCCTGTTTCAGGTCATACATGTTGTGATAATTGTTAAAGTTTTAGTTTTATTTAAGGCCTATGTTACCCCCTGCCTCTCCTTGTCAAAAAACACATGACATTTCTAGGTAAAGAGGCAACGTGCAACATATACATCTCCCCTCTGTCTCTACTGGTAACATGGCAAACACATGGAATTAAATTGACTGAGGCTTCACTGCCTGAAAACCATGAAGTATGTTTTTAAATAAAGTTTTGTGCTTAGTCTTTTCTGTTCAGTTACTCTTGCTTTAACGCAAGAGTTACTGAATGTGTACAGGATAAAATATGACTGAAAATCAAATCAAATCCATTTTATTTGTTTAGCCCTTAGTCACACAAAAGGTCTCAAAGGTCTTCACACGCCCACAGATGACAGTAAATGACGACATCACCTGGTCTTGCCTTTAGGTTACGTCAAAAAGTAATCTGTTATTGTAACGCATGATTTTTGTAAGGCGTTACTCCCAACACTGGATACAACCAACAGGAGCTATACTTTACAGAAATGGTTAGTGCTGTGTTTGGCCTTTGCTCTTCCCACTGCAGTCCATTACTTTGCTTTTACTGTTGCTGCCTGAACCAGTGTAGACTAGTAGTAAATATAGACGAGTACCTCATGAAGTCTCACTGTGAAAACCTCAACTGTTTTTTATCCACTTGGGAAGCCAGAAGAACACCACTCAAGTAAGGCATGGCGGGGGGTGGGGGGGGTCATTCACTCTGAGACTAAAGACTGAGACTGAAGAAGAAGCGTGGACGGGAACTACAACGACAACAACAGACTCAACAATCAGTATATGGCAGACGACTCAGATAAGAAGAACCAGCATCACTGTTCCACCACGGAGGCATTGGACATGGCTTCCCTCGTCTGGCCTTTGTTGAAGACGCATACACTAAACAACAGAGAGTGGACTGCGTCAGAGTGCAGGCTACTGCAGCGACAGTTGAAGAGGCGGCGTCAGCAGAGGTGACGTGTCCATCACTCAACTGCAGCTGCCAGAGGAAACCAGTCAGAGGTGCCTGCCAGGAGGCCGAGCAAGATTTCAAGCAGCTGCTTTAGACAAATCTGCAGCAAAGAGTCAGAATGAGTCCTGAGTTGCGAAGAGAGCTGACTGAAAAGCACCGCCACGGAACGAAATCACTCATGCTAGCGGCCAAGCTAGCAGAGAGGAAGTGTCCTCATGTCAACATGTCTGTTACTGATCTGACCGTACAGTTTCTGTAACTGTTCACACATATGAGGGGGAGTTGGACGTTCTCCTTGTGGAGTACAGGTCGGTGCGTCTGAATCATTAAACTGTATCCAACGCCATCTTGGTGCCTGATCAGGTTTGTTTCAATGATGCATAATTCTCACAAGTGTGTCCCCGTCTTACAACGTGCTGTCATTTCCTTCATCCACACATGCAGCTCAATGCAAGAAAAGCAGGAACGCCCATGCCATCTGCCAACACCATCCATTCAAAGCTATTAGGAGACTAGTGTGATGATGCTTTCTTTCGGCTTTTTCCCTTTCGGGGTCGCCACAGCGAATCCAATTCACATATTTGATTTGGCAGGAGCCCATCTTGACACAACCCACTGGATGCTCATACCGGGAATTGAACCCGGGTCCCCTATGCACCACCAGTTGCCTTTGCAACTGAGTTGTCCAGCCGGGACACTTATTAGGAGACTAGTGTAAATAACTATTTCTATTAGCCATGTTTCCTCCTCAGACATGTTAAAGGGAGGTGAGGTCATATCTCCTGTATTGTTACACTGCGTTGCACCATCATAATTGAGTATTATTGCAAGATCAATAATTCATCAGTACTGAGGTTTAAGGGTGTGTGGGGTTTTTTTTTTGTCTCTCTCCTTGTGCTGCACCTGAACTTCACAAAATCCTTCTGGTCTCCAAAGCTTGAGCAGTATACGTTACTCCATATAGGATTCACTTTGGACAGAAGCATGGTGCTAATCTCAGCAAAGTTGCACTTAATCATGATAGAAGTGGCTGGACGTGTTGTGAACCGGGAGACATTTCTGAAGGTTTGATGTGTGTGTCGTAATGCATGTACGGTTTGGAAAAGGTGCTTGATCCCAGCTGCTTTGGGAGTGCAGGCCTTCAGAAGAAAAGCTGACTATCAGTGGTAGCTTTTGAAGCGGCGTGGTGTAACCACAGGTACAAAGAGGTTTTAGTTGGATTTAACATCTGAAAAGAAAAATCTGCTCCTTTCTAGTGCTAATCTGTCGACTTCAATCCACATTCTGGCTTCACCTTCTGGAAAAATTGCAATTACAGTACGATATATATATTGCCCTACAAGGGGAGCTATTTCCGTTTGAGCTGAGCTTTACATCAGTTCACACAGCATGACACCAAAAAGAGCGAGAGAGTTGATTCAGGTGATCGGGGTTGGACCCTCCAGGTGCGGATGTGGATCAGGAGACCTTCAGGGAGGTTTTAATGGGGTTCAGTTTGAGTTTGCGTTGGTATTGACACCAATAAAAGGCCTAAAACATGCACAAGCACAATAATCGAAATAACAAGGACATAAAGCAGTAGGCTTCATTAGAATCAGAACACTTTATTAATACCGAAGTAAGCTGCTGAAAAACATAATACGTACACACTAACATATTACATAATAATGATCATTTTCTCCGTATATTTTTTTAAACTCTGTATTTAATTTTGTACAGATGGGTATATAACAGCTGGGGGTTTTTTTGTTACCTTCCCAAAAACAAAGAAGGCAAACAGGAAAAGAAGGGGCAATTTTAAAAAAAGAAAAAAAAATGGGGCATGGATAATAATGCGTTGGAGTGTGTACTGTCCATGTACATGGGTTTTGTCCATATCTTCCTTTCTTTTTTTTTTTTTTCAACATACCCTGCCTTGATTCTTAAGTTAAAAATCATTTTCTCAATCAACATTTTTCTCTTTGTTTTAGTGTGGAACAGGTATGTACAATTTGACATTTCTTTACAAAAAAATAACCAAAGTTTCAATATGTTTCAAACGCTTTACCAGTAAACAATATATAAAGAAGAGTAATAGTAATAAACCTGTTGTTTATGTTGTATAGATACTCCTAAGCTAATCTTCTAGGTCACCAGCCTCAGTAAATGTGGTTTTTATGCAGAGGTTTAAGACCAAACTTTCCAGGAACTCCCTCATGTTTGCTCTTGACCTCCTCTGTTCCTCGACGGTTGCGTTTGCCTTCAAACGAGCGCAGGCGAATGTTTAAAGATACCATTCCTTCAGCTGGAATCACCGGGGTCTCCAGTCTGAGCCGCTGCCTCCTGCAGTTGTCAGCACAGCGAGGGGGCGGCACCCTGGTGCTATGGCACCCCGGGAGGTCTCCCAGTCAACACCACATGGAGCCCAGGCAGAAACTTTAACGGGGAAATGAAAGGGATGAAAATGAGTCAAAGGTATAAATTGTTTTGGAGGGGGCTCGGTGAAGTGGGGCATTCGTTGGCATGCCTCTCCGTCTCCAACTCACACATACTGCTTCTTCACCTCAACACTCCTCGCAAGTCTTCTTGAAAGGCATCACACGCCTCTTTTACTCCGCATTCAGTTGCTTCGTCTCTCTCTCGCGCACGCGCTCACTCGCCCCTCAGGTTCCGATGTAGCTCATTTAGTTAATTACTGTCATTTCCGTTTGGTTTCTGCACGCTCAGCCCATGCAAACACAGTCTCGGTGCAAACACACACATATGTATGCAAAAGGTCCGACTTAAAGTACTCATGGCACTAGTGTAAGATCCCAGTGTTCACAGAGATACAGAGCTGCATACATATGCATAATTAACTGCACGGTTAAACCTCAACCGACTACAAAGGTGATTCCGACGTCCCATGTTTCATTTGTATGCCACACAACAAGGATACGGCAGGAGCGACACATCCCATCAAAAATGTGTCGATTTGCATGAGGTGTGTTAACGCATCACACTGACTGTTACACTGTTTACATTCATGCCCAGATTATGCAGGTTTGCATTCCCCACCACTGCTCAAACCAAGACTTTACTGAAGACTAGTGTGTTGGCCCCTGAGGGTTCTACGTGTGGTCATTTTTATGCTGTTCTGTATTTGTGCGTCTCACCACCAAAGGAGTTTTAATGTATCTGTGGAAATTCCCATCCATCTATGTGGAAGACATCTGTAGGCAATTGAATGAGGCCAACTGGACTGAGTTTTTTTTCTTGAGGATGTTTGGCCCCTTATCCATACAGGACTAGGATGACTAGTCAGCAATTCATGGTTAGGAACTCAAATATGTATGCTGAGGGTCTTTGAGAGTCCTCCACAAGACACAAAAGTTTCACCTGATGACATCACGACCTGGGTGGGTTACACAAAGAGAGCTTAAACATTTGAGTTCCCAACCATGAATTGCAGACTCATTGACTAATTGATCCACTTGGATAAGGGGCCAATCGTCTTCAAGACAAAACTGAGTCCAGTTGACGTTTTTAATGTAACATGATTGATGCATTAACCAAAGGGTTAATCTGCCAATGAGAAAGGTATCAATAATCCAAAATATATACGTTAGTGCATCTGTACATCCATATGATATGTGCTGGTATGATGAAATCCTGTCAGTATTTACCATTTTTCAGGGAAAATGACAGCAGGTGCAAAAAAAAAATACATATAATATAAAATATTTGGGTACCACTCATGATAACAGGTTCCCAAAGTGTGTATATGTATAGACAGTGGGAGTACAGTTAACAGTGAAATGGTGCTTTAACTAATGAACACAAATGAAAGCATGCGACATCTAAACACCATCAGCTCATCCCCGTCTCATTAGTGTCGTCTTTGAAAATCCGAGTCAAACTCAGAGGGTACGTGCTCATATGGAAATAAAGTAGACTAATCTATGTAAATGTTGCCCAGCAGTGCAACATGGGAAAATACAGTATTCAGCAGCACGCCATCAATGCCAAGATTTGGAAGAAAAAATGGGAGGCCAAAGATGATGAATGTATCCCGTGCACCTTCTTAACACTACATTTAACGTTATGCTCCATTAACGTTAAGTTCACAGGGCGTTAAGAAGAGACACGGGAGGGTCAGTTAAGTGCTTCTCAATGATTTTCTGTTACACGCCCCCCCAGGAAGAACCCCAAACCACCCGTGCCGCACCTTTTAACTATATCATTTGTCTCTAAAATTGTAATAATAGTCTTATGGGTAGGTCCTCTGCTATGATGTGGTTTTGTTTTGGTCTTCTATGATGCTAACATGTTCGCTGGTTTACTGTAGTAGCGTTCTTAAAGCGGGATTGTTAGCAATATTCAGGGGACGATTTCACAGAAAAGCTCCCGTGTCTTATCAGCGTGATTGGGGTGTAATGTCTTTGTGTAATGTCATGTTACCATATGCTTTGCTATAAAGACTCAAATGAACATTAAAACAAAAGATTTAGTGTAAAGGTTGAGTGTTATGTAGTTTAAATAGCTTGTGTTGTGTTTATTGGTGTATAGTTATGGAGGTAGAAGGAGTATTTCAGCTCAGCACTATGAATGAGAAGTACTGCTATAGAGCCCATATACTGTTATTTAGTCTGTATACAGCTATAGCGCCCTTGTACTGTTATATAGTCTGTGTACTGCTATAGAGCCTGTGTACTGTCATATAGACTGTGTACTGCGATATAGACTGAACTGCTATATAGCCTGTGTACTGTTACTGTATATAGACTGTGTACTGCTATAGAGCCTGTGTACTGTTATATAGTCTGTGTACTGTCATATAGACTGTGTACTGCGATATAGACTGTACTGCTATATAGCCTGTGTACTGTTGTATAGCCTGTGTACTGTTACTGTATATAGACTGTGTACTGCTATATAGCCTGTGTACTGTTACTGTATATAGACTGTGTACTGCTATAGACAGACTATAGACTGGCCACATGATCCGCATGCCTGACTCACGCTTACCAAAGCAAGTTCTACACTCGCAGCTTGTGAGAGGGAAATGGCTCATTTGTCTCATTATCTCTGTCTCCCTCTATCTTTTTTTTTCATCTCTGTTAAATATTCATGACGGGTGAATAAAACACCAAGATGATGAGTTCTTTCAGCTTTCCCTTCCAGGGTCGCCAGAGCAAATCCAATTCGCATATTTGATTTGGCAGGAGTTTTTACGTTGGATGCCCTTCCTAACACAGCCCTTGTATATATCCGGGCTTGGGACCGGCACAATGAGACATTGAGGCTATAGTTGCAGACAGCAGCATGAAGGGTCTTGCCCAAGGACCCACACTGGACACCTAGATCATAGTACTAGTACATACTCGGACAATGAGAGCGCCACTGACACCTACTGCAGTGGATGAACAATTACACTTTATTGTAGTACGGCAAAAAAAAAAAAAGCATATTCACCGGGGGCCGCCCCACCCCTGTTATCGCAACACACTCCCCTGACGGAAAAGCTGACTGTTCTGCTTCATCTCACTTCCTCCTGTAGAAGTTTCAATTCCACGACACAGTAAATCAGTAATCGCGGGTCCATAAAATCTACACCACACCACCCCTCATTATTGATTTTCCAGCCTCAGACCAGACAGTGGAGTTGTAAAGTTATGTTGCTACGTTGCCCTTTTGCATTGAATTGTGGGTGAACGTTGGTGCCGTGGAGACTCCCGGCAGGTAATAAAACCATAAATAATTCACCTCAAAACCAGACGTCAGGGAATATTTCGGGTTTTTTATGTACGTGCTTGGAAGGGTGCATTCTCCACTTTGCACAAACCGCTGGCTTTAAACCTGCACGCTGTCACAAAACCAGAGGGTCGGCCGAAGCAATGGAGAATAGGATGTTTATTACAGGAAGTGATGTAACCTTATAGGCCTCGTCCACAGGGAGATGATAACCATCCGTTCTTTTTTTCATTTTACTCTTTCCCATAAACATGGTGTTGCTTCAAGAAATGCATCAAAACAAAACCAATGAAAATGCTGCAGTATATTGTTGAACCTGCAGGTGGCGCTGTGACGCTCATCTACAGAATAACACACCACAGGGTATGACGCCACCACGACACCAGTATGACACCAACAAACACGAGGACATTAACATGGACACCAAAACTCTGATCATCATCCCATATAACCCCGCCCCCGTATGTCGACACGTAAACATGTAAATCAAATCAAAGTTTATTAATATAGCGCCAACTCTTAGCAATAGCTATCTCACAGTGCTTTTTTTCTTTCATTTTTTTTCCTACAACAGGTAAATAATAAATCTAGAACTATAATGAAAAATCTCACTATGAGTGACAAAAGACACAATATATTAATCAAACAATAAAGCAACTAGAATCCAAAGTACAAATCAAAGCTATCAAATCTACTAAGAACAATGGCATACGCACTAAGAGAAACAAGACAAGACAAGACAGGACGGTCGGACTTAGTGGCCAAGGCACGCAACGATCTGACAAGGGACAAGGGAAAACATACTGACTTAAGGATTTCAGCAGGTGAAGCACATCGAGGATGATCACGAGACAAGACACAGGTGGGATAGAATCTGGGGATGTAGCTATCTGAACGCTGGACCAAACAGGAAGTAACAAAACAAAACAGGAACCACATGACACAAACTCCCACTAAAACACACAATCCTGACACCTGGGTGTGTATGGATCAAACGCCCATAAACTCCCAGGAAACCAATTCTCTTCTCATCGAGTCCGTCTCGGTTGACGACGTGGCCTCTACAGACAGATTTGGGTTTTGTTTTTTTTTGTCATGGTCACAGACAGAGGGTGACTCTGGCAGAATTGGCTGGCACTAACTGAGGGGGAAGTAAAGTGCATGTGCAGTGTTATGGAAAATGGAGAATTCGGACCAATCACGCACTGAGTCGCACGGTGGCTTCGGAGGAGGACGACTACAACACTCCGTTTCGGGGGGTGAAAATACAAAATGTCAATAAGACCAGTGCTGTGTGTCCTTTTTCTGTTAGAGCTAAAGGTGATTCCCGGCCCTTCCCTTCCTGCCATTATCTGTCTGGTTGCCCCTACACTCACCTCTTACCGTTGTTCAATTAGTTTCCGCCAGGCACTACTGGACTAAAATTAATACATTGGAGATGTTTTTTTGTTTTTTTTTGCCAAAGCGGATTCAATCCAGTGATTTAAAGGCGGTTACACACGATTGCCTTTCACACAATACACCTCTACTCGTGAAAAAATTAACCTCTAAAGATTCCAAATATCCACCGGCAAGCAAAGGCATCTGCTGATCTGAGAGTATTTAATAATATAATAAGACGCCAGAATAAAAGTGGTGAATTTTTACCGCGTGCGAGTCACTGTTGAAGAAAAATGAAGTCGTTGGCTGAAGTTTCACAGATACAGTCTTGGGTCAAAATGTGAAATTGAAAAATTAAACGAGAAAATGGGATTAACTCCAATGGAATATATGTGTCAGAGCTACTCATCTACTGCACATTACAGTACATTCTCTTGACAGTGGAAGAGTTATAGAACTATGGCATAAAATGTACATAAAAATATATCTATATATATC
>JAPTHA010191707.1:0-11805 GCA_029814585.1 Gymnapogon annona | reverse complement strand
ATGCTGATGCAAAAAAAATAAAGGAACTGGTTGTTTAAAGTCCAGGTTTTGAAAGTAGACCAGTTAATGGGTTGTTCTGGACTGAGGTTTGACCACCATTCTGTTTTTGGTTTTTTTTTTAATCAAACCTTCATTGTATTTGTCCCATAAAGCCTCAGACTGATCCAGTATCTTTAACATTTCTCTTGAACCCAGAGAAATGATGTCCAGAAGTCAAAGGGTAACTCGGTTTTAATCCATGTCTGTTTTCATGAGTCTGTGGTAACTTTTCTGACATCTCCTGCTTAAAACCCAAAAAGTCAGAAGGATCGTTCATCATGTTCATCACCAGTGAAGTGTGTTCAGTATCTTATTTAATCCTTCCTGAATCTCTTCGAAATTTCCTGAACACCTTGCTGCTTCCAGTCTGGTTCAGGATGTACCAGACCAGTTCCAGCTCGGTCACGCACATGTGTGAAAGGATGTCACAACTTGTGTAGTCAAATTCTACCAATTTAGGATTGGCGCTTGCAAAATAGTCGGCCATCTTACATACGGAAAGTCTGTTTGGACAGAAAGTACCAGAGGTATTCTTCTAGAATAGTATATCTTCGTCATTGTCATTCCGAACATGCATCAGTTTATGTAGCGAGCACAAGACTAAAATATTATATAGTCTTCTTAATTTTTGTTTTGTAAAATAGTCCTGTAACAAACAGAAAACGGTGAAGGATCTCATGTTGTCACTGGAGCACATCTCGTACAAACTTCCTAATTCATTCATTCATCTTCCAAACCCGCTTTATCCTTTGCAGGGTTTAATTTCAAAATGTTTTCAAATATTGCGCTTTCTCAAAATATTTGTCTGAAATACTTCTTTTCGGATGTAAAAAGGAGCATGTGATAACCTTGCACATGTGTGGAAGCTATCTGGTTTCCTCAACCGATCTTGTAGTGATAGACCCGAACTTTTCTTTTGTCATTTCATTTTACGCTAAAGGTGGGCGATACTGGGAGTTGTGGTATCGATCTGATTTCAAGTAAATACTGGGCTGGTATCACAAATACTGATACCAATACTTTTATTTAAAGTGTCATAATCACCGGATAGTTTAAATAATAATTTAATTAGTCTGCTATAATTGCCTCTGATCACTAATTACACTGAAAAACTTGACTCAATGATGCAGATTGTCTGGATGCTCCTGAATTTTTGGCTGAAAACCCTCTGTCAGAGACCTCTGTCTCTGTGTCAGGGGTCTCGTTTTGATTTGAGGTTCTCCTCTCTCCTCCTTCCTCAACTTTTTTTGCAGCTCAGAGTTCTCCTGAGGGTAGGGTGGACATTTCCACAACTTCAAAAAGGAGGACATTTTGTGGCATTTAGTGAAGACAGAACGATCACAACATGTAAAACTGAAGTCCATTTTCCATTACAATACAATTTATTCCATGATAGCAATATGATGATAGAGCGATTCTGAGATTCTTTATTCACCGCACAAGAGATTTACCTATGAGGTGTTCTGGTGTGTTTATAACAGAAGAGGACAAATGTCAAAGATAAGATCAAAGGTCTTTAGTCACTGTATTTGTATTTATTCAAAGCTGACAACTGACCTGAACCTGTTTATATACATTAGGATCTTAACATATTAACCAATCAATTTAACATAATAAATAAATGCAAAAAGTGCACATCCCAGTTAATAATAAGCAGAAATAACTTGTTTTATGTAAACAGAATATGGCAAACAACCACTGGAACAGTGATTCACTCTACCTACATGATTGCATATAGGTCTTCTTTGATAATTTTGGAAATTAACGTGTGATCTTTTGATCGCATGTTTACATTTTTTTTCTTTTCAGCATATTACGTCATTAATGTGCCCATACGGCATTGCTAGGCTAACACATTGAGGCTTGTTTACTTTTTCAACAAATGATATTAACAGATATTCATTTGACACTGCCATCAGCCAATCCGTGTAACTCAAAAAAAGGAATTCAGACAAAGGTGCTGCTGGAGACTGCACCGGATGCTGAACAGGATCTTCAAATTCTGTATTTGGTCACCCTACATGACAGTCTGTAGCGAGAACAAATTGCACATGTATTTCCTCAAAGCGGTTAGGGTTACTTTTAGTAAGGCTTAGTGTTAGGGGTTGGGGGTTAAGAGTAGCATTAGGGATAGGGTTTAAGGTTAGGGGTTAGGGTTAGAGTGAGGGTAAGGGGTAGGGGTGGGGAGAGAGTTAGGGGAGGGGTAGGGTAAGGAAAATGAGTTAGGGGTGTGGTTAGGGTTAAGGTAAGGGTTAAGGGTAGGGTTCGAGTTAAGAGTAGAGTTAGGGATGGGGGAGAAATCTAGAAAAATGGGTTAGGATTAGGGTTAAGGCTAGGGTTAGAATTAAGTGTAGGATTAGGGTTAAATATAGGGTAAAGGGTAGGGTTAGGCTTAAGGGTAGGGTTAGGGTTAAGCGTAGGGTTAAGGCTCGTGTTTTTTTTATGTTAACAACTTTTGAACAAAAGGTCATATCGACATGAAACCAAGGTGTAACCCCTCTAAACCAGTTCCCTGTTCATTTGGCACAAGACTGTAGTGTACAGAAGGGCCGAATTACGTGGATCAGTGCTTTGACTCTCTGGGGGGGGAGGGGGGGTTTGAGTGCTTTGCAGTACGTGGAGAGAAACTGTAACTAAAGTATCGATCTCATTCTGCGAGTAACGAGCTGACTCCCAGAGTCCGTTAGGTACCGATACTATGGACCTTTAGATCGATATACACAGTCTTGTGCACATCCGCCCGCGCAGTTAGAACCGTCGGATCTAATCTAACTCCCGTAGTCCGTGCAAGTCCGCGGTTGAAGGAGCAATAAATCAGTACAGAATGGGCGGGTCTGTGCTTTTAACAGCGGAGAGTAGTCAAGGGGGGTCCGTCAGTCCGCCTCAGACCCCCTTAGTGCACCAGTCCGCCTTAGATCCTGTTAGTCTCCCAGACCTGATCGAGCCTCAGATCAGCCCGGTTCACCTCAGACCTCCTCGGTCAGACCCAGATCGCTTCACTGCAACATATCAGATCGCGGGACGCCTTTAACCCGGGACTGAAACGGGACAAACTCTGTCGGTGAGTAGAATCTTTCCAAACTCAAGAGGAATCTAACTCTAAACCAGAACTAGTAACAGGACATTAATCCGGATTGTATTGTTTCAATTGTTGCTGACTATTGACTTCTGCAATTGAACCGGATTTACGCGCAGTTTTTTCTGTTATTGAATCACGAATTGAGCTTAATTCAGGATCCGTTTATTATTCAACAGCTGTGGTAAACTGTGTTTAATAAAAAAACAAACAAAACCCCCCAAAACAAAATACTTATTTTCCCATAAAATCTGTGATTTGCAGCCAAACAGAGTTTAAACCTGAAGGTAATGATGATGAGTTCAGGTGCCTCTGTGTGCTTTATACTTTGAATCAATGGCGTGGTCGTGTTTCATCTAGTTCATTTATTATTCTAAACTTTATTGCACGTTTATTATAGTTTGTAACAATATAAATGAGTTTGGTTTCAATGACTGAAACAAACAACTATGCAAAAGTCCAAGTAAATAATCACAGGAATAAAAAAGGAACAAAAACAAAGTAAACAATAGTGAAATTCCTTCATCATCCCTTATTTGTCGGCTGTCGGCTCATGTTCATCATGTTTTTAATCTAATTAAATCTTTTTTTGAAAACTCGGGTTTTTTTTATCACTCTCCTTCTGTTTTTGGTCGATATCATTGAAGCCTTTGATTTGTCGTGGTCATTTGGTTCATAATCGTTTTTATGGTCCTTTAAACGTCTACTGCTTTATGGTCGTGTGTTCATTCCACAATGACCTCTGACCCTCATCAGTGTCATAAATCAGTTAAAGGCTTTGTCCTCATTAAAGCTCCTGTCTTCAGGCGGATCCTCTGGGCTTTTATTGTGAAGGTTGTGACCTCTGTCTCACACTGAGCTTTTATTTAAAGGGTTCATTTATACAGGGGTGCTCAATACGTCGATCGCGATCTACCAGTTGATCGCGAAGGTATTGTGGGTAGATCGCATGGCATTAAAATGTAGGCATCAGTCTATCATCCTGAAGTGAATGAAATTTGTCACTTGATTGACAGTCCGTCTGACCAATCACTGGAGTCACTGAGCATGTGCCCATACCCTAGTGAGTTGATTAGACTGAGCCCGGGTCCAACCCCTTCAGACTGGACACATGCCGACCGGACGCATACGGACCCGAGTCTGGTCCGTGCGGGTTGGACCTGGATCCGTGCCAGGGTGTAGTCCATGTCGTCTGGTCTGTGTGCGTCTGGTGGATGCCACATATAAGCCTGTGTCTGATCGTTGTCAATTCCTTTTGATTCTCTATTGGTGTTTCGTGGAAAAACTTGGTCAATATCCTTCTTACTATGTCAGTGGGAAATGGTCCTACAGTCACAAAAAATCACATAACAGCATTTTTACAGATTTTAGAACTCAGTGACACATAAGGCACCAGGCTAAAAGACACACCGTTGATTATTGAGAAAATGACA
This sequence comes from Gymnapogon annona, assembly GCA_029814585.1. Taxonomy (NCBI): domain Eukaryota; kingdom Metazoa; phylum Chordata; class Actinopteri; order Kurtiformes; family Apogonidae; genus Gymnapogon; species Gymnapogon annona. The sequence continues at coordinate 7,257 of JAPTHA010191707.1, read as the reverse complement.
GGCTTTTAAGTGAACTTTATGGTGCGGTAAATACAGTAAGTCCAAGTACCGTTCCACCATGACTGAGGATCATGTTGAAGTGTGCCCGAGGCTGGTGTCAGTAGTTACTGTCCAGATTGTGAACCCAGGCTGGTTCCATTCAGCGTAAGTCATCATGTACATATTTCACGCAGTTATGTAAGGTACACTAACATATATGGTTCATATAAATGATTGTCAATGTATTTATAAGTATATATATTTTGCAATTTTATAGTAGGTAGATCATTTTGACTTGGTCATTTTGAAAGTAGCTCGCATGCTGAAAAAGTGTGAGCACCCCTGATGTAAAAAGTTCAGCCCTAGGTGTCATTGAACATCTCACAGTGGACCTGTAATAATGGTTTATGTCTTTCCTGTCTCTTGAATCTCAGGTGTGAACGTCACCTCATCATGAGTCTCAACGCCAATGATCTCAGCGAGCTCGTGGAGCTGTGGGAGGAGCTTAACCTGAGTTCAACTGACAACTTGTCCCACGTGGAGACAGTGTTGTGTTCTGGTGCCATCAGCCACGCCTCCTTTCTCCATCTCCTGTCCATAATCTATATCTTCATCTTTGTGGTGGGACTCGGCGCCAACGGTCTGGTGGTCTGGGTTAACCTGCAGTCTGACAGGAAGCAGCAGGAGACGCACTTATACATTCTGAACCTGGCGGTGGCGGACCTGTGTGTCACGGCCACGCTGCCGGTCTGGGTGGCGTCGTTACTGCAGGGTGGACGTTGGCCGTTTGGCGAAGCCGTCTGTAAAGTCACCCACTTGGTCTTCAGCGTCAACCTCTTCAGCAGCATCTTCTTCCTCACCTGCATGAGCGTTGACCGCTACCTGACTGTCACGCTGCAGGGCCACGACCCCAGTGGCCATGGGAGGAAGGTAGTCCGCCGGATTATCTGCACGTTGGTGTGGCTGCTGGCGTTGGCAGCCTCCATGCCTGATACGTATTTCTTGCAGATGGTGAATTCATCCCATGGCGATGGCGCTGTGTGCCGATCGGTGTACCCGTCTGACAGTCCGAAGGTGTGGATGGTCGGCGTGCAGCTCACCTTCTTTGTGCTGGGCTTTGCCGTCCCCCTCCCTGTCATCACCATCTTCTACCTACTGCTGGCAGCAGCGATTCCACCTAATGCTAACTGGGAGCGACATGTCAACCGGCGGATCGTTCTGGCCTACATTGTGGTGTTTGTTGTGTGCTGGCTGCCATTCCACGCCGTCGTCCTGTTGGACATGCTGTCGCTGCTGGGCATCGTGCCCTTTACCTGCTGGCTGGAGAACTTCCTGGACATAGCACTGCACCTGACACAGTGCTTCTCATTGGTCCATTGCTGCATTAATCCCGCCCTCTACAACTTCCTGAACAGGAGCTACCGCTATGACCTCATGAAAGCCTTCATCTTTAAGTACTCCACCAAGGCTGGACTCGCCAGGCTCATTGACTCCTCGATCATCACAGAGACCGAACGCTCAGCGGTGACGGCGGAGAACAGCGATGCATGTGAACAGACGTACTGACAACACTGTTGCCATGACAGTGTGACACGGTGTAATCACCTTGACTACAGTGAGATCATCTCCTGAACATTTTGAGGTTTTGAAGACATGAAATATTAAATCACCATCCAGTCAGTTTTACAAACCCATCGGTCCACTAACCAACCCCGTGTGATCGACTCATCATGTTTACATTCAGTTTCAACAGTGAAGTCCTGACAGTCGGCATCAAGGGGTGAAAAATTCCCACTACCTGTAGTTTTAATCTGAAGGTTTGATGAAGAACCAGGGACGAGCTGCAGGCACGCCTTTATATTCTGTGAATATTTTTTTATTGCAAAGTGTTTGGATTGGAAGTGAAAATACACAAGATTTAAAGTCTAATCAACTTGTAAAACCTATAAACAATCCAATAAAGTCGTGCAAAAATAAAGTTTTACTCTTAATGAAGAAACTACAAGAATATATCCTGTCTGCTGCTGGAAAATAATTGAAAGTGAAGAATTAAAGGGTCAATGGCTCATGAAAGAGGTCAAACAAACTGGTATAAACTTTATATTCACTGAGTTTTTATACTAAATGTAAACAAAGGTTTCTACAATTTCATAAATATTCAGCTTTATATTGAAAGCATTTGAACCTGATCAGCTGACCAGGTGGACGTTCCTGTGTGAAGTCATACCTGCTGTTCCAGGTGTTCACTCTTCAATCACAGAGCTGTGTGGAGACACAGAGTCATCACTCGGATACTAAAAACATCCTTGGAACATCTCTGTGACGACAGAACAGGTGTGTTTAACTGACACAGACAGGAAGGAGAGGACAAAGAAACTGTCAAAGAGGAAAAAAAATCTAAAGACAAAGGACACTGATGTGACAAAGACGACCAAGTTCTTTCGTATTTTTCTTTTTGTTGTTTTCATATTACCAGATTCATTGTGTGTGTCTGTGTAATGACAATAAAGAAGTCTAAGTCTAGTCTACATCTAAAAAAATGACAAAGTATTCAGTTTAGTGCAAATTAAGTAAAAAAGGACCAGAGTTCATGGTTGAAGTAAAAGTTGTAAAGCTGTTTGTGGGCTTTAATGAAATCCTCAGACCAACATGTTCCATGTCAAACATCTGCAGGATCGTCACATGTAGGAGTCGGATGCAGAACTGATGCGAGCTCGGTGACCAGCAGCCGAAGCTTTTAATTAACACAGAGCCTCATTCTGGACTCTGAGCTGTGTCTCCATGGTAACACCATCGAAGACAAAGAGCGACACGGAGGTCTGGATTCTTTACCAAGTTAAAGAGAGGAGGTACAACCCGATTGGCTGCCAGTCGGGTGGGTGTTACACACATTAATGCACCCGGATTTGGTTTAAAGGAACATCCAGGGATTGGATCAGGAACCAGTCGATGTTTAAAAACCTTAAAACCTCCTGGTGGACTCCAGGACCTGGTTCAAACACTGAATGCTTTATTTTAAGAATGTTCAATCCAGAAACAGACCAAATTACCTCTTCGTGGACAGGACTGGACCTAACTGAACCAGATCAGACTGGGTCAGAGCATCTGTAAGGCTGAAGGTCCAGTTGGTGTTTCTGTTCTCTAGAGATCAGTCTAAAAAAAACAACAAATAAACCAGTTCAATCTTCGTGCCACAGCTGACAGCTTAATGGATCTCCTGCTCCAGATACCAGGGCTCATCTCCAGAGGAGTGTGGAATCCAGGATCTGAGTCCGAACTGGAGTCAAAAGGCCAACCTCCACATTATTGAACAGTTGGTGCTAATGTTCCTGGACTGGACTGAGATCAGTTTGGCCTTCTTCAGTCCATTTATGATGACTTCATCACCACCTGTTTCTTCTTTCACTCAATGACACTAATCAGGTTTGGCGTCGAAGTGTTTTTGATTTCATCAAATTAATTTACACCTGTGAAGTCTTATTCCATTTCCAGTTTTATCTTATCTCTTATTAAAACATCCAAAGTTTGATGATTTAGAGTCAACACTTAAAGACCATTGTAGTCTTAATGGTTTAGACTCTGGACCATGACGTGTTCTAAGGTTTAGAACACTTCCAGGTTTTCCTTAAGGTCTGTGGAGGGTCAGACTTGGTCCTCATCAAAATCCCTCAACACGACACTTTTGACCATATCTCTCTGTCTCAGTCATATTTAGTTTGAGGACGCTTCAGATGTCTGGTCCACAGTGTCGACAGAGGGCGCCACTTGCTGACTGGTCTGAAGAACCACAGCATCATGATCAGAATGAAGCAGTGTTGCATTCACTGTCATCACAAATGTCATGAAAACTAGGATTGTCATTTTTTATATGACATTAACATTTCTCAAGATACATTTAGTGGTCATGCATTACTGTAGCAGAACATCTACATACAAAGACCGAAAAAAAGAACAGAAAAAAATCCAACTGAAGTCACTTAAATATTGGGGTGTTTTTTTGTGAAAAATGTGAGTTGCAATCACATTTTCTTTCAAATATTTTTTCTTTCTTGGAACTATTGCAGCAGTTTCATGTGCTTCCCTGACTTTTTTCTTGTAACATTGGGATTTTTCTTGTAATGTGACTTTTTCAAGAAATAATGCAATTTTTTTCCTGTAACATTGTGAGTTTTTCTTGTAATATTGTGGGTTTTTAGTAATTTTGTTCATGTAACACCAGAAGATGTTTGTGTAAATTCTTATTCGTCCAGGTCAAAGGCATCTCTAGGCAATTGAATCAAGTCAACTGTACTGAGTTTTGTCCTGAAGACATTCTGCCCCTCATTCAAATGAGTTAATCAGTTCATACAGGAGTAGGCAGGCTGATACTGTAACTTTTTACTGTAACTTCTTGTAATATTGTAATGTTTTTCTTGTAATATTGTGACTTTTTCTTGTAGTACTGTGAATTTCCTCTACAAATATTATGTGACTGTTCACAGAATAGTGTTTTTTTCTTGTAATATTCCGACTTTTTCGTTGAAGAATTGTGACAGTTGAAATACTGCGCCTCTTTAAAGAAATTTAAATATCTGCTTCAAATATTGCAAGATTTTTCTTGAAATGCTGGAACTTTTTTTCTTGGAACATTGGAAATTGAACAAAATACGCAATAAAATTAATAAAATAATTAATAAAGTGAACAAAAATGACCTAAAATAAGCAGCTTTGGTTCAACAGATGTTTGTTTTGGTTTTTTTTGTCGTGGGGTCAAAGGTCACACTACTGACTTGAACTTTTACAACACATTTAATTCTGTTGTGTCTTTTAAGGCTTTAAAAAAAATATTTTCAACTTAAAATGTCATACAAACAATCCAAACATATCAACCCTCGTCCTCACCATACATACATCCAAAAACAACACAAAATAAAAAACTAAACAAAAATACATTTAAAAAAAGGGGAGATGTCAGTGCTTAAAAATAATTACAAGTAAATTAATTTAACATTCTATCCAATATGAAAGAAAAAAAAAATCTTACCAACAAAAAAAGGAATCAATTACAGACATAATGATTATTTTACTACTGAAAAATGACAGATAATGTGTGAATCAGACGGTTTCCACTCAACATGTGACCTTTACTGGAGACATATTCAATTTATCAGGATATTCAATGAACTGCAGTAAAAGTTCAATGATGAAGCTCAGTCCTGAAGAAACAGGATGAACACATATTTGAGATCATAAAGACATTTAATGTCTTATGTGAAGCTCATTTTGAGGTTACATGGTCATTTTGTCTTAATGCCATTCAGACATGAGTTGTTTCTGTTTGCTTTTAAACCAAGGCTTGAAGTCTTCCATTAGTTATTAATACATGATTCCAATGCTTTAACTCATTCACTGTTTGACAGACGCACAAGTTGTGTTTGTTCACGTCGCTCCCTGGACCTCCAGACAAACCAGATTCCACAGGTGAGTCTTGGGTATCTAGTGAGAGGAACTTTCTGGAGACCTGTCAATCATTCTATTACCGCAGTAACACCGGAGTCAGAAATTTTCAGTGGACCGTATGTGTGTTTTATTCATCTGATTCCGCATAGATTTGAAAACTTTTAAATGAAATATATCATCATATTATTTTTTGTTGATTTTTCTGGGTCTTCATTGAATGCGTGGGATTTAAATGAGACACAATGTGACAATACAGGCTGTTAATGATTTTAATACAGCGGTCTTTGACCCCATACACACATGTATTGATCGCCCACACCATGATCAATAGTAAATTGAAGACTTTATTGCACAGATTTGAGATGTCAATGACAACTTGACAACGTGTGTCAGATAAGAAAGATCTTGTTGCAGAACATTGCGTTTGTGGGTTCATCTGAACATAACCCAAACAGGTGGCCCTGCCCCCATCACCTCTACAGCAGCAGCTGACATTCATTCCAAAACCACAGATAAACATTACAACGGAATCGTGTTGTTTTGGAAACACATTCTTTCAGACGCTTACATACGTGAACACTTAGACAACCTGGTGATTGGATGTTAACAGGTGGCCACACACCCTGCTGTCACCTGAGCCAATAAGAATAAGATGGGCGGGGCTAGTTGTCAGTTGAATCCATATCAACCCACTCTTTTTGTCTCTTTTTTTTTTAAAACTGATTTTGCTTTGGGTTTAAAGTGCTATTTAGAGCTTTACAAAAATAACTTCTTCTAATGAGTCCGGTTGGAAGTAGATGTGTTTAAATACAAGAGATTATTTACAGTCACTGATGTTTTTAACACCCAGCACATCCCCGAAAATAAACAACCCACCAGATCAAAAATGAAAACTAAAAGTAGAAAAGTAGGAGTTTTGGCTTGAGGACAAAATGAATGCATTTGAGCATTAGAGAATTAAAATTAAAGAAAAAGAAGGAATGAACGAAGCTGCTGCAGAAAAATTGGACCAGTTTGATCCAGGTTATTCTGGTTGGATCCACTTTATTAATGCAGTTTAAACAGGGGTTGAACGTGTGACAGAGGCTCAGTGGTTGGTTATTTTTTTAAAACTATTTTTGCTCATATTCGTTTATAATTCCAGCTGTAAAAACAGTCTGAAGGTACTGGTTCATAAACTGTACAGATGTCGTGCAGCGCAGCTGAAACTGGTCGCCCATTGATGAGGCTTTGAATACTTGTGTTACGCATTGAGCTGAACGTGCTTTTGCTTCTTTTCAGATAAGCTGTTGATTAGATTTGTTCCTAAAATCTGATAGACGCATTCATGAAGTCTTTCACCTGTAGCCCAAAGACAGCAGCCTCAGGATGGAGATGGAAGTCCGCCCATCAACACTGACAAGCAAATGGCGAAACGATGGTGACGACAACGTGCAGCGATAGATTGGCTGTCAACCTGCCAGGGTCACTGTTGAGCCAAGAGGGCGCTGCGATTGGCCTTCATTTTTTCCAGTCGTTTGGACAGATGACTGTTACTGACCTCCAACTCCTCGATGCGATCCAGAGCAGAACGCAGCTGAAACACAAACATTCAGCTTCAGTTAGAGAAAATCACTTGGGTTGAGAAGTTTATTTCAGGTCAGTGTATTTCAGTGTAAGAGTCTGATCAGCTGAATAAAGTAATTTGGACATTCTCCAATAATTATCAGTGGATGATTGTTTACAGCCACCTACGAGAAAAGGATAAATATATATACATTAAACCAGGGGTTCCCAAACTTTTCCATGCCAAGGCCCCCCAAACACCTTTGGCCCTTGGCCGGGGACCCCCTTTGCAAA
>JAPTHA010191689.1:0-11806 GCA_029814585.1 Gymnapogon annona | reverse complement strand
CACCCCCCACCCACCCAATCACATTAAGTGATGTCACAGCGAATGTGCACGACCACTGAATGTCATCCAGGTTGGTCGACCACATGGCTGACCGCGAGCTGGGATCCATGGGGCTATTACGGCGGATACACACACAGCCTCTACCATCATATCAGTGTAATCTACGAGTGTGTCATCATGTAGATTAGAGGCAGAGGTGTCTTTCATACAGTAGATGGACTCCTGTCACCGTCTAACACCATTTCCACTTTAACCCAATGAAGAAGTGGAGGTCGTTGAGGAGAATGAATGACCTCCTGGAGTCAGTTTATACAGTGCACACACACTGTCTGATCCTCCACATGAACGCCAGTGTCACCATGTTCAACAGTGAAGATATTTATTTTCCCCTCTGCCTACATTTAATTTGATTTATTAGGTAGTTTATTATGAATGATGATGATTTCTTTTGACATTTTCCCTTCCGGGGTGGCCACAGCGAATCCAATTTGCATATTTGACTTGGTAGTTTTTACATCGGATGCCCTTCCTGACACAACCCACTGGACACTCATCCTGGGAATCGAATCTGGGTCCCCATATGCACCAGCCCAGTCAGTGCCTTACCAACTGAGCTATCCAGCCGGGACTAGTTCATTATAAATGTTGTAACCCTTTTCCTACACACATGAGATTCGCACACACCACAGAGGTCTGATACAGTTATATCTCACTGGTACTTTATTCTATAATTCCCATTTTCATTTGAGCAGATATTTTTCTCAACAGATGTTTTCATTGCTTCTTGCTTTACATGTCCACACCATAATGTAAAAACAACGACAAAATGGGCTCAGGCAATGGACTGTTTCTTGCATAAAATAATGAATCTCCGCATAAAATAATAAAATAAAGAATAAAATAATGATGCAGTAAACTGTTGTGAGGGTGAGTAGCAATAATGAGTTAAATCACAAATTTGACTTTAATTAAGTGTTGGTTCAGGCTGTCAAAGTGCATTCTTTACATGATATAGTTTTCCCCGTCATGTCGTATCTGTGCTGACCTGGATCTACTGCGAGCCATCGTCTTATTTATACACTGAATATGGTGTTTCCGGTTCAGATTCATGACACAAAGCAATAAATGACGTTAACAAATTGACGTCTGATGCCATCATTCTCCAATCTCTCAGTTTTCCTGGACCACATGGATACAAAACAAACCCCGGCTGGATAGCTCAGTTGGTAAGGCACTTGGCTGGTTTATTGGGGACCCGGGTTTGATCCCTGGGATGAGAGTCCAGTGGGTTGTGTCAGGAAGGGCATCTGACGTAGTAAACTCCTGCCAAATCAAATATGCGAATTGGATTCGCTGTGGCGACCCAGGAGGGAAAAAGCCAAAAGAAATCAACACATGGATACAAACAAACCGGAGGTTTGAAGAATCTGGACGAGACACTCAAACACAGAGAAAGACATCTGTATTGTAATATTTCTGCATCAGTGCGGACATTTGTCCATGAGTGTGTTTTAATTGACCTCACATCGATGTATTTCTGTTTCATTTAGTGGTTTCTGGCAGCTGTTAGTACCACTGCCTCAAAGCAGGAAGGTTCCAAGTCTGATTCACCCATTAGTGTGGAGTTTGCATATACTCTCTGCACATTATGGGGTTTTCCTCTGAGCCCTCTGGTTTCCCCCGCGATCAAAATCATATATGCAAGGGTTAATTTCCCCACCACTTGACCAAGGTGTGTTTATACTCCTGGTGTGTATATGAAAGCGTTACATGCAGAGGATTTCCCCTGAATTTCTCAACTGTTTATTAAAGAGTTAAAAAGTATAGCCCCGATGCCAAATTGTTGCATTTTGTCACTGAAGGTTGTGCTTTTATTTTATTTTCTCATTATGTGTTCATTGGCAGATAAACAAAATGTACCAGACAGTAGAGTCCAGATCCCCACTGTGTTTTTAAATTGAGTAATAAAAGTACTTTAATAAGTGGTAGAATCAGATCCCCGTTTGGGTGAAATATAAATAAATACACTGTGAGCCATTTAAAGTCATGTCCTCATGAAACTTCCTGAACATAGTGAGCCCTTGGCCCTAAGTCTTAGAATATCCGATGCTTAAATCCCCATTAAATGACTAGAGTAGACACGAGTAGATAAAATACTACACTGCACATATATAAGAATGTAGAAAATCTGAAAGTCTATATATTAAATGTGAGATATTATATATTTTTGGTTCAGAGCAATGTAGTTTATATGTATTTAACTTTAGGTTAAGATGAGACTCAACACAAATTTGAAATATGATGTCTGTTGACATACAGTATATTATATATTTTGTTGTGCACAGTATACAAATTAAGTGTAAGATAATTATTTGCATAACTTGTTTAGAGTTTAAACATGTTCAGTCCTTGTCTGTTAAATGTGGTGTTGTGAATAGGAATTAAAGAACTTTCCAGAAAAACTCCTGGTTGCCAGATTTGGAGCAAATGTGCAGATCAGTCTAACTTTATATCACATTAATTGGGCGTGCGTGTGCGTGTGTGTGTGTGTTTGTGTTTGTGTTTGCATCTTCCGCAGCTGTTTCCAATGTGTGGCCTCATGGTAACAGACGTGCGATCCATAGTTGGCGTGTCAACTTCACACAGCCATGTATAGAGAGTCATTGTCATTGGCAGTTCCATTAATGTCTGTTACACACATATACACACACACCTACACACACACAGCACTGATGTTGCACTAATGCAAAACTGCAAACCAGCATATTCCGTCCTAACCCTGTCCTCCACTTTCATCAGTCAACTCCAACCTTCCTCAATGGAACATTTTTAGACCTTATGCAGCACAGAAAGAAACTACTAATCTACATTCACATTAATATCAGTCCTATTAGTTTTAAACTCCACAAAGGTGAAAAATGGATGGACGTGCCACATTTCCAGATCTAGAAGGTATCACCTAGTCTGTAACACTGCAGTTAGGACATGTTCCATGTGATTATCATAAAAATGTTTTATCACGTGTCAAAGCCTCGACCGCAGGACTCAACAGAGAACCTTGTGCAACGCGAGGATGTCAATGAAACGTGCTTGGGCCACGCCCCGTCTGTATCTGCTGCTGCACACACCCAGGCCTCTCCCTGCATCTTTTTACCAGATGATCCGGCAACATAAACACCGCACACACTCAAACAGCTGCTTGTCATTTTACAAGTGCTGAGGTCTGTCTCGATATTGAGGACTTTATCCCGTAAACGTATTCTTCAAGGCTGACTGAAAAACTCTGAAAGATCACAGGACGTTTCCAGACAAATTAATCAACCGCAAACATTGGACATTGAAGGGAATTCAGTGGGAGAAAAAAATGCATGTTCTGCACCTTCGGAGGAGCTCATGTTTCTATTTCTGGGTTTAAATGTTCCTCAATAAGACAAGGTAAAGGCAGGTGAGATGCCACAAACAGACCTGAGAGAAAGTACAATAAGGAATTCCTTCCATGCTGCAGGTTTTCTAATATGATTTCTTACTTAGAGTGGATATTAGAGGTTCGTAATAACTGAAATCACAAGTTTACACGCAAGTTCACACGTTTGTCCAATCATTTAGTTCATCCAAGTGCTGTATTAATGTTGAATTCCAGAATAATAGTGATTTTTACTTCAGTTTTATTTAATTACTGTGTCATTCCCATTAGGGATAAACAATCTATATATTAAAACCCAAGTGACTTTCGTGTGTGTGTGTGTGTGTGTGTCAGAGTGTGCTGACTACTGGAGTTTGGCATACTTTGGTAATTTTGGTCACAGAACAGACTTGTGAAACCAGCAAGTTGATAGGACCAATGTTCTGGGAGATTCTAATCATTCTGCAATACAATAACCTTACTTTACCTTGCATTACCAATGACCTCAAAATCTCAAAATATAATCAGGTAACTGTGAGTGCGTTTGTCCAACAGACATGGATCCAGAGGTGGATATGGAGCATATGGAAGAAGAGCAGAAAGATCGGAAAAGTATCTAAAAATGACAAGTTCACCAAGTCCAGAGCTGAACTTTTGCCCTCCCTGGAGACTGGCTCTTCCTGTCCGCTCCGGTCCAGGCCTCTTCCACTCTGCTCTCTCTCTCTCTCTCCCTGTTGGTTTGACCTCAGCTGTTTCCCATGACCACATTTCTCCCGAGCACAATCAAAGCATCTTTTCTTGTTACGGAACATGAAAACACGCATCAGGCATCCCGCTTATGGGACAACGCCGAGTATGAATCAACTCAAACAGCCCGTCGATCTGACAGTGCATTTGTCAAACACCAAATGGCAGATGACAAATGTGAGTCCAGAGCAGCTACGACCACATTACAGGACGATTTCCCTTTGATTCAGCCGCTCCGTAATGCCTTTATTGGCTGGCTCCTACAGTCCAAGGGCATCCATTTTTGCCAATCACATTAGACTGACACAATCCAACCAATCGAATTAAGCGGCAAAAATAACATCAACATCAGCACCGAGCCAGTACGAGCTGTTGTTACCGGAGCGTGTGGCATGAGTTCCAAGACCCGTGATGTTCCAGGAAGAGTCCCCAAGAGACCGACTCCTCCACACAAATAGAAATCCTAATCATGTATAAAGTCGTCTGAACAGATCAATTCAACAAAGCAAATGCAAAGTGAAAATGCAGTCAGAGCTGCAAGTATTAGGACCTGTTTTATAGAGTCATTCATCTGTGACTCAGAATTCTCACATTAGATGATTTATGTTGCCTTGAGACCTGGTCATTTTTTCACATTCGCTGCCTGTATTTAGTTTATTATTGTAATGGATGAAGAGAAACACGCCTCGGGCACATGGTATTACAGGGGAACACAGAACATTGAATAACTAAACTACACAGAAACACAAGACGCATGAAACACCACAACAAGAACACAAGACCTGATACACATGAATAGACGGGAAACACAGTCCAGAACAGAGTCCATATGATGAAGTACAGAGTCAGGGTTATGGCAGGGAAAAGTGGCAGATGATGCAGGTGACGGAGGGGGGCCGAGACAACTTTGTGTATTTGACAAAAATTGCACTTGTCGTGTTGTGTATATTAGTTATTCACATTTTATGTACAAAGGATAGTTTGTGAATGTAAACAGTTTTGTGTACATTTACTTTTTTACACTAAAACAATGAGAAAATTAGCAGTTTCCATTATATCATCATGACAGTATTCTACAGTTTCTGACCCTCTACAGAATTAACCCTTTCATGCATGAATTATGGTAACCTACTTCAGGATTTCTTTGTGACTGTGACATTAAGACTCATTCATGTCAGAAGAAACAACCTTTTAGTTTAGCTGTCCGGTGTAATGACCACTATGCATGAAAGGGTTAAAATGATTTTGACATTGGGCCCTGAAGTCTGTCTGCTAGGGAATCTAGAACTCAGCTCAGACTGTCAAAGTATGCTAAGAAACTGACAGAAATTCTGTTGACAGTCAATAAGAAATGTATTGATAGAAAATGGAAATTAGATGCAGGGAGTAGGAAGCTCTATTAGATATGGAACCATTTCTAAACTAGGTGGAAAATTTGCCAACACATGACATATTTCAGCTCTATATACCCGAGCAGGGTTTATACCCAAGTAGGGTTTATAGGACTTAGTGAGGTGAACATATGTCTGTGTGTGACTCATGCGGTTCACTTATTTATGTGGGTTTTTTGTTTTGGTTTGGTTTTTTGTCTGTTGTCTCTGATCCTGTCATTGCTGGTTGGGAATGTCGTCTTGAAGTACGTGAATGTAACTGTAATATTGTCTAATGAAAAATCCAAATAAAATATTTATTTAAAAAAAAAACGCACCATTTTGACAGACTCACCCCACTGGCTGGATTCTAACCTTTGGCGGACTGGTTTTGGCCCACGGGCCACATGTTTGACACCTGCACAGTAGACTCTAGGATTTAAAATCAGTCAAAGTAGAAGGTATGAATATTAATATGAAAGCGGCTAAATATCACTTTCTCCCTGTGGTTGTGTGTTCGTCTGGAGGACATGTCTGAAGCTGTCTGAATGTGTTTACCTGTCGGTTACAGAAGCTGGAGGACAGAGGAGCATATTTCAGAGAGGATCGGGTGAGAAAGTGTCTCGGAGATAAGTAATTCAGAAACATCCCTCCTTTTCCCATCTCCATTTACTTCCTCTTGTTTCCTGCTCTTTCGTCATTCGCCACATTTAATCCTCATGACTGTCGCCAAATCCCTCCCACTCACTCGTCTGTGGTCACCTTTCCCCATTTCTGTCTTTATGCATTTTTTAAGATCTTTTTTTTTTTTTAATTATTCTGCCCCCCCCGCACCCCCCCCCAGCTTCATCATTCATTTATCCTGCAGAGTTTAATGCAGAGCTAGAGCCACTTCAAAAGCCGCTGGTGTTCAGAGCGTGTGGGAGCTGAAACCACCGCCAGAGGGGCTGGTGAAATGGAAAACTTCATCAAGTTATCTCCACTTCTCTCTCTCAATCGCACACAGGTGCACATCAAGCGTGGCTGGGCTTGCAGCTCCGTAACCATGTAGCAGTAAACATCTGATGTGTGTGAAATGCTAGATGACTTTCACTGTGTCTGCTGCAGGCATCGGAGCCATTACCAGACAACACTGTCGCATCTGTAATCTTTTTGGGATTTTTTTTTACGGTTTGCATCTATTTTCTATACAGTAGTTATTTTACAAGCCTGAAGGGAGACGTGACAATAATCATGTCTTACTTTTAAATCATCTCAAATGTTTGGATCAGCAGGCAATTAAGTTTTTGTGGTGCATGTGGAAACACCAAGCCGTATTATTTTTTTTGTTGATGCATGTAAGCTCTTATTGGTAATATTGAACAAACTGAGTGATTTAAATGTGTGAAGGTTGAATATATATAAAACTGTGCAGACACTGGCAAAAAAACCTGAATTATGATGTTATTAAAAACTTAAAGAAGTTTATTTTCCGTGAAAAATTCCTGCCTTAGCAGGTTTTACAGTAGTCCACACTCTCATTGGCATTTGGCTTCTTATGAGACTTCTCATAGGTGTTGTTGGGTAATATATCCAGACCAGTTCAATATAAGCTGACTGTCTCTAAATATGTCTTACAGAGCTGGAATGTAGCATTCTGGTCACTGTCTTGTAGCTTTAGTATATATGATAGTCTTAAAGTATGGACTGATATCCATACCTTATATATGAACCAGTACCAAAGCAGAACCATTGATTCATTCATTCATTGTTTTTCTAAGGCTACGTTCAGATTGCAGTTCTATGTCACCTTAGTGTGATTTATTTTGCCAATATGTGACCTGTATCTGATCTGTTAAAGAGAGTCTGAACAGCACTAACCCGACCCACTGTCATATGCTGTCCTAAATCTGATATGTATCTGATATTTTAAATCTGACTTCAGAAAAAATAGACATTGTACTTTAAGACGTGCTGTCTGAATGTCGTGGTCAGTGGTGGGCCGTGCATTTCAGACCTGGGCCTGCAGTGATGTCCTACCCGACTTATTCCACCTCTTAAAACCATAATTCTGATCCATGGCTCTACACATTATGTATTTAGACCAAAACACATGCAACTCCATCACCTGAACATAAAGTCCCCTAAACACAGTTATATTAGTCTACTCAGATTAATATAACCAGTGCCGGTCCCGGACACGCCAGTCCCGGTTGGTGTCTGCCGGCGGACACGCCGCCAGTCGGGTTCGGTGCCACAATACCTTACTGTTCATATTCGTTAATAATCTATTATTAATAATAATGTTAACTTACTTTTCAGAGCCCGCCACCCAGATGTATCGTTTGTGGTTATCAACTTGAAAGTGTTGAATAAATCCTTTTTCCTGCTGAGTCATTCTGGCTAACGAGTCCCCCAGTCCTCTCTTTACAGGTCGAGCTTTTCTTGAAAAGTTTTTCTTGAGAATGGTGTTGTAACTAAATCTGCGACCAAATTGATATCTTCACCTCCTTCACCATTGTGGGTTGAAAAACACTAAAACAACTTGTCGGCTACACAAATGATCTTTTGATCGTGTATGCAATCAAAAGACGTGCATGCACTGACGCTATAGGCCCCCTAGCTGGCCCCAGTGAAACCAAACTTGACGCTGATTGGTTAACGCCACAGGTCCGTTCTCATTCACTTTAGGCTACCGTGCACCAGCACTGTCACTTTTGAAGCACTAGGGGCAGATTTTGGACCCTGGCAACCCATGATAGTGAATAATGATTGGATAAAAACTCTAACATAAACCCCGCCCTCCAAATCTCCACCTGGGACTGGAAGCTGAGCAACCAACTTAGGAAAGCTATGAAATGAAGAGTATAGACCATGAAGAATAATTTAATACATATTTGTGGGAAAAAATATATATAAAAAAATATATTCCTGATTATGTTTAGACCAGCAGAGAAGGCCGTGCTGGCCTTGAGGGTCCACCACTGGTCGTGGTCTATAAGATATGTTACCTACATGTAGTTAGTGAAATGACATTCTAAGTAAAAACGTGAAGTAGTGTGTGTGGCTGAATATATTTAATCTACTGTTATTGTATAAGGTGACAGATGCACATGATCAAATTAATCTCACATTGAATCACATAATTCCTGTGTCTCTCAGACCTAGTTTGTATTGTATATGTCTATTCTTGCTCTGCTTCCATCTTAGCGCCTTCAGAAAAGTGGAATTATTATGTCCTGCACACTTTCTTATCCCTAAACCTGCATTAACCTACTGATATAGAAGGTAATATTCTGCTGCCTGGGCGTCAGTAGAGGTGGACACATTCCGCTGTAGATTTTTTAGTGCTTGGTCTGATCCCAGATTAAGGACGGAAATTGATAGGATAGTTGATGCCATTGTCTTTTATGTATATATGTATATCAACATCCTTTATTGAGTCAGTTCATACTGTACTCTGCCTTCCTCTTCTGAAATTACAGTAGATACATTTTGTTTTATTGTGCCCATATTTTTAGCTCAAAAGCACACATCTCAGTTAGCGGTCAAGTGTGGTTGACTCTGGAATCAAGGTCAGGTGACAAACAGGAAATCAGGAACACAGACTATTATTGTCTGCTTTCCTCTGCAGTTTTATTAACCTGAAGGTGGAGAGCCTAGGATTCCCTTTATATAAAAAAATAGTAGGTTGGGTGCTCTTTAAGTCAATCATTTGGTGACACTTTGAACCAGGAAAATCTCCAGTTGTTACATATTTCCTTTTATATAATCCTTTAGGAGTGACTACACGACGCAGAGGGGGAAAGGATCCATGTATTTATAAACCCACCAGCAAATCTGGATGCATGAGTATTAACCAAATATTTGGGCATGAACCCTCGCGTTGATCTGCTCTCCCTCCAGCGCACAGCGTTGAGTCTGTTGTTTTGGATGTCTGCTGAATGATGAACTGAACTGAACTCTTCCAACAAATATCCATCCACAGGTGTTCAGGTTAATGGTGGAGGAGTTTTCCACTCTTCCCGTGTTATTTAAGGAGACATTTATTGTGAAAACATAACCAACTGTGGATGCTCTTTGTGTGAAAAACTAACTGAGCGCATTACTGTCAGTAATAGAGGGGGCAGACATGGTTAAAGCTGACACTAGAAGCGTTTCATGGTCCGGACCGCCTGGTGTGAGTTCACCCTGAGGGATTTTAACATCTACGTGTTGTGAGTCCGAACACGGCGTTGTGACTCAGGAGATGAAAAGGTTTCCAGTTCACAGTGGGTTTTAAGGCATTGTTTACAAGTGTCCAAATGTCAGGAAAAACCTATTGGCGCCTTTTAAAAAGAAATGATAACCCTAGAAACGTATGTGTTTGATGGATCATTTCGTAACACAGTCCCTGATAGTGAGGACTTCAGAGTAATTTATCATTCTGTAATTAAATAGAGTGATATATGGACGCCGTATATCTGTATTCCATTTAAGGCGGACGCTCCTGGACACTTATAAATACAGTAGTGAAGATTAAAAAAAAAAGAAAGCTTTCAGTCACCCTTAACATTTTACACAATCTCCAATATTATCATGGTGAAATATTTGGTGGAAGTTTTTTTGTGTGTGTTTTAAAACATGGAGCTGAATCTGACAGATACAAACAAATGCACACGATTTGTTTTCTTTGTTTGTTTATTGTTAACGAGAAAAATAACAAAGCTAAATTCTTGGCGGTTTCAACATGTCATGCCCTGGATGTGTTCCAGTATTTTCATCCAATACTGATGTGGATGGAACTGAGCATGTGCAGAAGGGAGTATGAGAGTTTGGAGAATGGAGTAATACTTGGAAGAGTTCAGTGACTGAAGCTTGAGTCTTAATGCAATTAATCACAAATGCACTGGCTGTCAAATGGCTTTCTTTTCCAACCACTGTGTTTTTAATGTAAACATTATTTAGAAAAATATTCTTGAGATAACGCCGCAGTTTTTCAATCAGATTTATTCTGATTTTCTAATATCCACATACTGTCTTAACAACCGCACCATGGATTAATGAAGTAACTCGCTATCATATAGATTTATTTCATCTTTTTTTTTTTATGCAAGAAAAACACATCCTCCTGATTTCTACAGGGTGAGTTGGAATTTAAATTACTGTGCAGGCAGCCTGGTCATAACTGTTCAAAGATAGGAGAGGAGGGGAGGTATGATTTACATGACTCAGCTCTGAGGTAAGTTCATTCTTTCGCTGCCTGGCTTCTGCACAGAGACCCACAAACACTTCAACACCTCATTTTCTTCATCTGTAGGGGAAAGGTCCAGCTACCATTAGTGGCATGCAAAAAAAATAAAATAAAATACAACAAAAAATTAATATTATTTAAAAAAAAACATATTGAAAACGAATGTGTTTATGCAAATGTACTCTTTATCATAACTGACATACATTGTAATGTGCATCTGTCTGTGCTCGGGGTGAGGCGAGGACAACTACACAGAACACTACCACAAATCAGGGTGTATTTATTTGTTGACCGTGAGCTGAGGGTTATGGCTGATGCCAGGTGCAGACCCGGAGCCAAGGAACGAGTTGCATCTTTGCGCAAATGTTTGCAGCATCTCCGCAAACACAAATGACCCATTCACCAACGTCACTCTATTAAAATCACAGCAACAACAACAAAATAAATAAATAAAATGTTTGCAGCATCTCCCCAAACACACATTCCTATTCACCAACGTCACTCTATTAAAATGACAGCAACAACAACAAAAAAATAAATAAATAAATCAAATGTTTGCAGCATCTCCGCAAACACAAATTCCCATTCACCAACATCACTCTATTAAAATGACAGCAACAACTCAAAAATAAATAAATCAAATGTTTGCAGCATCTCCGCAAACACAAATTCCCATTCGCCAACGTCACTCTATTAAAATGACTACAATAATATATATAAATAAATAAAAGGGAAAAACAAAATCTCTCACCTCGACCGGAGCAGAGACACTGCAGAGGGCTCGCGCATGCAGAGTGCACACACACACACACACACATGCAGTGTCTTGCAGAGTTGATATACGAGCTCCCGGTTGCAGCGGTCCTTGTTCTTTTGGCACCTTGTTGAGGTTCGTGGGAAAGTTTTCAAGCTGTGAAGAGGAACGAGCGACTGTAACTTTTGCTATTTGAGTCGCTGTCGACACCTCGGCTGAGATCTGCAGAAAAAAAAAAAGCCACAACAAGCCTGGAGTACCTGTCAGCGCCGAGAGAGAGAGAGAGAGAGAGAGAGAGAGAGAGTGTGGTGGTGTGTGTG
>JAPTHA010191655.1:0-11812 GCA_029814585.1 Gymnapogon annona | reverse complement strand
ACAGCCACTCTGGGTTTTTAAATTGCTATGTGTCTGCTTAACCACCTCTGAAGGAAGATCTCATATTTGCGACGGTAAGCAAATCCAGCTCGCCTGACCCTGAGGTGCTCCATCAAGCCCAGGTATTTCACCTGATGCCTCACCAAGACATCGTCAAAGCGTCCTGCACCATAGATCATTGGGAGAGGTCACAGGTTAGAGCAGTCTGGTCTAACTGGAATATTAACTACACAGTGTGTTAATGTATATGATATGGTCTCCAGCTTTTTGAAGAGGTCAGGGCTTTATCAACCTTGAACCCTCACCTGGTTGCTTGGCTTCATTGGGTTTGATACACCTGACGTACCAGGGCTCTTTGGACAACAGGATCTCAGTCAAGCCCACCAGGCTGCTCTTAAACTGAGTCACCACCTGATGAAGTCACAAGACAATAGTAATCCTACATGTTGCCAGTGAGTATTAATCTTCTTGTTGTCTTATAAAATGGATATTTCTTAAATCAGGATGAGTTTCTGATGCAAATGTTGTTGAAAAGCATCAGTATAATTTCATTTGAAAATCATTGAGTGTTATAGTTAGAATCATATCTCACAGTTTCAGGTCTCTTCTTGCTATTTGGTTCAGTAGATGGAAAACAGTGTTTGATGATCGTATTCTTGGACTGTCGCATGACCTGAGTGGAAATTAAACAACATTATATATCTTTTGTTGTTACCATAGATGTTATCCATATATTCTCTTAATAATAAAATTAAGAATTTATTAAAAATCCAAGAAAAGAAATTACCTCTTTACCGTTTTGATACAAGAGATCATTATTTTTGTCCAGGAAGCCTCAAAAAACAAACAACAAAAGTGAGCATTTTAAGTTCAGAAATGCAAATCAGATGTAAATTTTGAAAAGTGTAGATACACAAGCTTCAGTGTTTCTTACCAACCACACAGTATGTGACCTCCCCAGCATAGTGCAAGAGGCGGAAATCTCCCCTTTCAAGAGTTTTCCTGGTTCTCTGATCTGCAAGTTTATGTCTGCAAGTCAAGGTTTAGTGTCCGTTATGGTTACATTCCATGCCCAAGTGTAATAAAAATAATAACAATAACAACAACCACATAATAATAACAATGTATTATTATTATTATTATTGTTATTATTATCATTATTATTATTATTATTATATACACTTATAAAAGTGTTCAACTCACGTGACAAAATGGGGGTGGCCACCAATTTCTTCCTCCATCTTGTCTAGGAAAGTAAGATCTGTGGCCTCTCCAGGACGTAGACATTCTTCATCCTACGTGAAAGAATAGGTATCACAAATATGCTCTTATTGGGGTAGTTTGTTTCTTTTCTATACAATGCCATTGTATCTTTACCAACAAAGAGATGATGCCTTTGTGTTTTGACTCCACCAGGTCACATATTATTTTGTTGTTGAAATATGGCACTGGTTCCCACTGTATATAAAAACAACAAAATTTAAGATGCTAACCGAAGAAAATTAAAGAGGATTAATACAATAATTGTGTTATTACTTCAATCCCTTCCAACTTGTACTCCTCTTGCTCTGATTTGAGGGTCAGTTCAATAAAAAGCTGCTGGAGCTTTTCGTTGCAATAGTTGATGCAAAATTGTTCAAAGCTAAAACACAGATTGCATATGATTAACATCATTTTTTGGTTCTTTATGTTCTTTGGTGAACATTAGCTTGTGTCAGCAAGGACTCACCTATTCACATTGAAAACCTCAAACCCATAGATATCCAGCAGACCAATCACTGTCTTCCTAGAGGAATCCTGTGTGCACACAATTATCAATTACTCAGAATTTATATCTATCCATATGTGGAATTGTGTGATATAAGATATGAAGTGCTGCTGAAATCCAAGTTTTAAAAGACAGGGTTGATTTACCTCTAAACCAACAAAATTTCAACATTCCATTTCCACTTTCTTCCATTGTCTGTGGTGTTGATGACCCCAAATACTCTCACTCACTCTCACTCATTTTCTGAACCCACTTTATCCTTTACAGGGTCACAAGGGTCACTGGAGCCTATCCCAGATACGTGAAGGTGGGGGAAGGGGCTGGACAAATCGCCAGTTCATCACAGGGTCATCATTCATACAAGACAAGGTACGTGAAGTGTCTCTCCCAAGGACACAATGGCACATGACCAGGACAGACTCAGAATAGATCCCCAGCCCTTTGGTTATTGGATGACCTGCTGCACGGCTCTGGTGGTAGACTCCATACCAAGCCCCATAACAAATTATATTATACTTTTTCTTTTATAAATCTGGTGATTCTGTGATCTTGACTTCAGCCTTTTGGCCCAAGTTTGTATAAAGGTAATGATTAAAGAAATGGAGTTCAATTCTCAATACCCTGAGAATGTGAGATGAAAGTTCCATCAAAATATCTGTTTAAAAGTTAAAGCCATAGTCATTCTGTATAAATAAACACAGCAAGCAAGGACAACAGAGTGCTACAAGAATAGCAACACAGCTTGGTTACCAACCTTGTTTGCTAATGATTCATTCATCCTGTTGACCAGCCAGTTGAAAGTTCGGCCATAGATGGCTTTGGCAAGGGCATCCCTGGCATACACTGCATGGTCCACAGAGAAAGGACTTAACACCTTTAACAGAAGAATAAGGGAGACGAATAAGAGATTAAAATTAATTCCATGTGAAGTAATCATATTTTGAATTGTAATTCCGTAAATCACCTCTTCTGTTTTGGCTTTGATCTTCCTGTGTGTTAAGCCTTGTTGCAGCACCTGAATAGGAATCCCTAGTAGCTAAGGGAAGCACAAACAAAGCTGACACGTTTTCTTCAAGTTTCTCCCAAGTCTTTTACAATGTTGAAGTGACAAAAACGTTTTCTCGGAATACGATCTAGCTGGATGCACAATGAAGTCAGACTGTGAGAGCCTCTTTCTATGGCAACATATTTTATGACAGAGAGGTGGACTGTAGCTGTAGTTCATTAATTCTGAAAAATGAAGTTTGCCACTTGACTATGTCAGTACACTTCCTACATCAGCCATAACCCCTTGCATATGCATGTGACCAATTGAAATATTTAGACAATTGGATGAGGTGACACTACTTACAACTTAATTTCCTCAATTTCAATTGAATATTGAACTAAAAGTGTTAACTAGAATCCTGAAGAAAAAATAAATAAAAACAAGAATTGACAGTTGTGACAACACGATTTTGATAACAGAAAATTGGTGACCAATATTTTCACAGTTCATTTTTGGATCAAAGTGAATATTTGTGTCACATTTTGTGACATTCTGTGAGGTAATTTTTGGATTTTCTGTTTTGAAAGTAATAGTGACCAACTGACAGAAAACTAAAAAGAAATTAACATTTCAAAAACCATGATACAGTGTAAATGTTCTGCAGCATCTTGTTTCTAACCTTGGACACCCACTGCATCTCCTGGTTGTTCTCAAGAGAGGCATATCCACGATAATCTGCATTAAATGTGATATTTCCCAAGTGAAGTACACTAGCGATTATTCCAAACAGGTTCTGAAGCAGAAGCAAGGTAAATGCATATGTTGAATTACCAGAATGTCAGCACATATCAATTTTTGAAAACAAATCCCATAAATGAAAACTTCACCTCAGTATCACTCCCACTGAATTCTATTACAGACAAGGCTTTCCGCACTGTTTTCCAATCATTTTTATCATTGATGGAGCTTACTTTGGTGCAATTCCCCTGGAGGAGACAAAGAATAAAAACTCTGAGCTGTTATATTGCACATCATTTGTTCAGTGGTCACTGTTTTTCTCACTGACTTGAACTAAATAATTATAATGCTGGCATTTTCTCTCCAGGCCAAGCCAGCGTAGCAAGTCTTCCTCGCCTCCTTCTATCAACTGATAGAAGATGTGGAAGTTTCTTTCTCCGTGATTCTGGTGAACAACACGAGACTTCTCCAACAGGTAACTGAGGATGTGACCACCAACCGCGCCACCCTGAAACAAACAAATGATAACAGCTTTTTTTTTTTTTGCTCTGATATACAGTATGTGTGATGTTTTCTTTTGAAATTGTATTGGTGATCATATGCTCAAATTATTTCAGTCCACCTGGTGGTCAAACTGGATATCCATGTACTTTCCAAAACGGCTTGAGTTGTCATTCTTTAAGGTTTTGGCATTTCCAAAAGCCTGAAGGTCATAAAAAAGGCACTTAAATCTCAGATTTCTCCCACCTCATAATAAACTCAAATCACCATCTTTTATACTCACCTCAAGTACTGGATTGGAAAGGACCAGTCTGTCGCGGACATTGTTCAGGAGTTTGGTACTTGGACAGATAACTGCATAAAACTGCAGGATTTTCTTGGAGGCTTCAGTCTTACCAGCCCCACTCTCCCCTGAGATCAGGATGAAGTGGTTGTTGTACTCAGAGAGCATGGTGCGGAACACATTGTCTGCCAGAGCATAACTGAAAGTAGAGTGATCAAATTTTATTATAGGTATTGTACTTTTAAAATTTGGACTTCTAGCAAACTGTAGCCTTAAGTCTAGGTACCGGAAGAAAAGCAACCTTCATTCACAAACTAAGCTACTATTTCTCATTTTGATGGTGGTTGATGATTATGCATTTGTCTTTGTTTCTTGCAGCACATTTTTTCCATTTGTATCATGTTCATCTTTTTGTACCTTGTTTAGACTTCTGTTTGAGTTTGTGGATATTCATTGCTTCTGTACTTTCAGCTGTTTTCTCTTACTGAGACGTCTTCGGCCATTGCAAGGCATTTGACTCTTGACGGCCACTGTACTTGGAGTCCTCAAAATGACTCCCTTAAAATGTATACTGTATTTATATATGTACTAAATGTTTACTGTAGTGATAGTAGATCATGCTTGTTGATCAATATGCTTGCTGATAAAAACATGTCACTCCACACATTGTAACTAACATCTAAACTCATGATCCCACTCTCCACAAAGTGACTGAAACATTTTTGTTTCAGTCACGGGGGCGGTGTGAGTCGGACCTGGCGCCTGCGGACGACGTGTTGGTGACCCCTGCACTAGAGTATATAAAATCTCACTATTTTCAGATGATATTATTTTAGCCAACAAAGACTTCTTCAGTTATCTCCAACTACAGGATGTTATCAGGAGTCAGCAAAGGGGAAATTGGAATCTACCCCTCATGTCTTCAGTTGAACACCTGTGCCATGCCAAAGATGTATAGAGCCCTTATGTCCACAATAGTGATACCAGATAGACACAGAGCTAGAACTAAATGGAAAGGAGATCTAGGAATCACTACTGAGGAGCAGTTATGGAGGAAGTTGTGTCGTGATGGAGTCACTTCGACTTTAAATGCTAGGTACAGACTGATACAGTTCAACTTCCTACATCAAGTGTATATTACTCCACAAAAGGTGCATAAATATAATAATAATAAAGCACCTCTGTGTTTTAGATGTGGTATGGAAGAAGTAACATTTTCCACTCCACATGGCAGTGTTCCAAATTGTAGGTGTTCTGGCAAGGGGTATGTGAAACTCTTTCAAGTGTCCATGGCGTTACATTCCCACTGGACCCTGAAGTCTGTCTACTAGGAAATCTAACTAAACTCAAACTATCTAAGTGAGCTAAGAAACTGACTGAAATTCTGCTCACAGTTGCCAAGAAATGTATAGCTAGAAAATCGAAATTAGACGCCCCCCCCTTCCAATCAAGATGTGGTTAGAAGAAGTCAACAGTTGTGTGCCCCTGGAGAAAATAACCTACTGGATGCATTGGAGAAGTGCCATCTTCTACAATATATGGCAACCATTCTTAATTTATATGGAAAATGTACCATTACACTACAAGGTCTCAGCTCTGTATACCTGATTTACACTACATGGACTCAGTTCTATATACATATATACACTACATGGACTCACTCTATATATATATGCACAACATGGACTCAGCTCCATATACCGGAGTTGAACATGTGGGATGGAGGAGGTGTGAGGTTAACATGTGTCTCTCTGCATTCTGCATAGTTCGTATTGTTAATGTTCTTGTCTTGACCTGTCGTGCCTTATTTTGTCTTGTTCAATCCTGTTTTGTTTTGTGTTGACCGGTAGCGTTATGTTTTATCCTGTCTTAGCTGGGTTGGCCAGACTACAATATCGTGCTTTGATCAATACTGAGAATTTGTGTGAGATTAATTTCAATAGTCTTGTCCAGGGTCCCCCCCCAGCCTTTGCCGTTGAGTAGCTGGGATAGGCTCCAGTGACCCCCGTGACCCTGCAAAAGGATAAAGCGGGTTTGGAAGATGAATTAATTAATAATTTCAATCATTTCTAAAACAGTGCGTTGGTGGGAAAATGTTTCGTTGGGTTGTATCTGCCAGATGACATAGTATTCAAGTAGTCAAACGGATTAGCTTTCCACCTTAGTAATGTGTTCTGATGTGATCACGGGTATTTGAAAAATACTGGGTATTTGTGTATCACGGGTGTTTGAAAAAGCAATATGTTATGATATTATGTTGTATCTTATGGTTTTACTAGATCGTTAACCCGCAGGGGATCACAGATTATTTTATTTCAAATAACAAAAACCAAATACAAGGCAAAGGATTCAGCGGGTTGGAAGATGAATGAATGAATGAATGAATGAATGAATGAATGAATGAATGAATGAATGAATTGGAAAAAAACAAACAAAACAAAACTATTAAGACTTAAAATGTTGGCCAGCAGCCTGTTGAGCAAAACATCTAATCTGTGACATTATCTACAGGTCAGGTTGAGGCAACCACTCTCACTGAGTATTGGAATAAGGTAAATATGACAAGGTACAAGAACACAAATTCCGACACCCTTTTGTAATTGGCTCAAAAAATTTTTTTTTTTTAGCAATTTGTCTTTGGAAACTCAGCTTCACAGTAGAGAGGTATCAACTTGTGAATGGAGCCAGACACACTGACTTATCCCACTGCCTATACTGTGAGATCCTATGACCTAGGATAGGGAAAGTTTCTGTTTTTTTCCATGAAAAAACTGAGGGAAAGCAATTTGATACAAAAACATTTTCTGATACATTTTTAATTTTTCAATAATTTTTTTTCCCAACAGTCTTTTTTTTTCTTTGTTTCAAATAAAGCTCTGAAACTCTTGTCCACAAACATGGGCAAAAAAACTCTTTGAAGGTAAACTCTATACTGCAGGCTTGACACAGTTTCTCCTGATCCATGTGGTTCTGCCAGTTCTGGGTGAATGTAGATTATGTTTGTGGTGTCACCTGAGGTGAGTTTAAGGAGGACAGCTCAGGCTCGAACCCATGGCCTTCACACACTGAAATAGATCCAGATTCCTGAAACGTTGTATTCTGTTCTGCACCATACAGGTTGAAATGTGCAAATCCCATTCAGTCTTTCATAGAGGAACAGTGTCTTTAATAATATCTGCATGCATCTGATGACAAAGTGAGGATCCTTACTCTAAAAAGAGTAGACATTCCCTGGATACTTTTCTTGGACCGAGTTGTGGCCAAAGTTACATAGCAGTCAAGAGTGGACAGCATGATAAGTGTGGAGACTGTTCATATCACCTGTTTCATATCATATTGTCATTTGAATTTTTAAAAGTAAATATTAACCTTAAATTCGTTCTTTTCCATTTTTTTTCTTGACTGAGTTGCAGGTTGAATGTGAGCATTTGATAAATACTCCTTTATTCGTTTTCAGGAACTGTTAGAGCCTAAACTAACTGTCAATGGCTGACAGCTGGGTACATGCTGGAATCACCAGCAGTTTACTGCAGGTCTGACATAAATACAGGCAAACAACATTCACACCTATGAATTATTTCGACTGACCAAATAGCCTAGCTCTAGAGCTGGGTAAACTACGGCCACATCTTTTTAATCCGCCGAAGATTAACAGAATTGCCCAAATTATGATAATTCTGACTGCATTATTTTAATTTGTCCTGTAATGACTGGTGCTGCCACTAGAAGGCGCATTCGCCTTATTTCCAAGAACTGCGGGCGCCGCAGCTGATCGCTGCCTATCATGTGTCTCGGCACTGTCTTTCAGCGTCGCAGGAGTTTTGTTTTCAATCGCTACAAGCTAACCGGACTAAATTACACCAGACGGGAAATCCGACACTGAACCAATGTAATATACAGTCAGACCTATGAAGAACACTATGGTTCCCATGAAACAGAATTTTAGTGTGACGGACACCTAACACATAACAGCTCCGATCTGTTCTGAGACTGGCCACAACAACACCAACACCAGACTTTGATGCACTGGCTAAAAAAGCAGATGAACATTATTAGTCATGACGGGGTATTTATTTTTTTCCATCTGAAAAATAAACGTTGCCAAAGAACCTTAGAATTTTTTTTTCAAATTTGTTTTTTTATATGTCGGATTTTTTTTTTTTATAAAATACATTTTGGAGAGAAACAATGCTGGGGCTGTAATAAGCTGTTAGACCCGTGTTTGCAGAAAAAAGGAGCTAAGTATAATGCTTTTTTCGTGTATATTTGATATGTATGCATTGGGTACTGGCCCAATGCAATTGGGTCTGTCAATTTTTTAAAGCCAATATGGCTCCTGAACCCAACCCTGGCCTAGGTGCATGTCTTCAGATGGTGGGACGAAGCCAGAATCCTGAGAGACACACCCATGAAGACACAAGGAGACCATGCAAACATAGAAAAAGTTCCCCACTGATTCTTCTTCTTGCTCCATGTATGTTTACAAGTGAAATGAAGCTGAGCAGATAAAATATGAAATACTTTATGATGGACAATTTTAAACTCATTGCCTGCCCGACATCAGTCAACGTTACCCATCTAGCTGTTTCAAATTACGTCTATAGACGTCATTGGCAGGTAATGATTAATATCACTGCAGTCTTTTTTAATTAGCATTACACTGTCCCAGCTTGTTCATAAATGACTTGGATTCATACTTATTGGAACATTTTATTCATTATATATATATATGTGTGTGTGTGTGTGTGTGTGTGTGTGTGTGTGTGTGTGTGTGTGTGTGTGTGTGTAAGCATAAGCATTTGAGTGGAATGATCCACCTTGATTGTCATATACCAAGCATAAGGTGGAAAAGTGTGTTCTCTAATTATGTAAAAAATACCCCAAAATTGTACCTGTGCAGCTACATTTCACTGACCATCACAATAACAATTCTGTGTGGTTATCATATCCATGCCACACACTCTCATACCGTATGCCGTAATGCTTACATGTGAGGAGGGAGCTCAAAGAAGTTCACACCCATGTATGTGTCCATCTGCTTCTTGCTGTACATGTCTAACTCTTTGTAAGGGTTGACAGATACCAGGAGGGTTCCTATGTACGTCTGCAGAGGAAGAGAGAGAACTAAAGCTGTCGTCATCACATCGTGAACATGATTCAAATTTGCCCACCAAATATCAAAAGGCATAAGAATGCTTTCTGTGCTGTTAATCACATCATAACATTATTTTGTGCCACTCATCAAAAGCATGATTTTTTCTTAATTACTTGTCATTACTATACTACACACAGTACAGTGACCCTTAGAGTGCTGACTCTGCAAACAAGAAGAATAGAACCTGCTGGTTCAGCATCACAAGATGCCAGATTCAGCAGGACCATTAGGAACTCGTCAAGGTTGGAAGTTGAGGCCATGACACCTAAGTAGAAAATACAGAGACAAGAGAGACAATACAAAGCGAAGGACTCACGTAAATGAGATTTTCATGGAAGCGCTTCCTCAGGTTGTCCAGGAAGGCTGTCTCACTTGTGTGGGCGTTCAAGAGAACAAAATCCTGGATGCCCACGCGATCTCGAGCTGTCAAGGAGGCTTCCATATTCCTCAAGATTCGGTTGCAGCGCTCCTCCAGGCTCTGGGTACATAACAAAAAAATTAACTCACAGCATCACAACTTCACAACTAGGTATCATGAAAGAAAGTCTGTTTTAACTACATAATTTTAATGAGAAAATTCTCAACTCCCACCCATCTGGCTTTAACATAAATCTCCCAGTCATATCCAGTTCTAGTTCCACAGTTTTGTGCTCTTTGATCATATTCACTGCTGTCTTCCCCATAAAACCTGCTATATTTATGCCTTGTGTCAGTCTCATAAAAGCTGGATCTACAAGTCCTATCCTTTTTATTCGTGTCCTGTTTTCTTCCAAAGTTATCTGATTTTGTTTAGTGTGTGACCATTTAAGAACACACAAGTGTGTTCAAAATTATGGATGTTTTTCACAGAGGGCAATGTATTTCCTGTTTATTTGTCCTTATATCTTTGACAAGGCCTTGACTACATCCTCTACGTGACGACAAATATAAATCCAGCCACACCTATCTAATCTACTCTTGTGTTCTATAAAAAGTCATTAGTCTTTTTCATGATAAGAACCCTGCAACTGTAGAAATACTAAACAGCACGCCAGAAACCTGTCTAAATTTAAAGGGGTCCAAATCCATTTCACTTCTACATTTTATCAAGTACAAGTGATCACAAGCAGCAATAGTACTTATAACACAAAGATGATAAGGCCCCAAGCACAATGCACTGCACTTTAATTACGGCACTATGAAAGAACCACCAAATATTATGTTTCAGCAGCTTGGCTCTCATCACTGCCAAGCTTCCCTGTCATGTAGTTGGATCAAACAACATTCACAGGTCACTCTGTTGTAAAAGAAACTCTTGTTCTGCTGACAGAAAAAAAAAATGACAGAAAAATGTCACATGACAAGTCATGACCCAAATCCAAAGGAGGAGTATTAATAAAATACCCAACTTGAGTAAATGAAGGGTGAAAATTCTCATATTGGATACAATGCTTTTTTTTTTCTCCATTGTACCACCAGTGACATCACTTGAAGGTTATGAGCTTAATTCAGTCTTGAGCGGTTAAAGCTTTCATGGTTAATCTGTTTGTTATTAAATATCAAGCTTTATAAGATATATTTTCATAATCACTCAATTTAAGAAAAACAGGTAAACGATTTAGTAATTCCATCATCCTCAATCAATCCTTAGTTGTCACCACAGTGGACAGCTATTAAAAGAATGTTTTATCTTTTTTGAATGAGTCTTAATGTCACAGTAGGAAATTATGAAAATGAAACAGAAGGAGATTATCATGCATTTCCCATATGAAAGGGTTATAATCTTTTCCTGGTTTCCCTGGTTTTCTAACTACATCAAATCAAATTTTATTTATATAGCACCAAATCATATCACAGCACTTTACATACATATAGAGCTGTTTGAAACCAGAGCCTCAAGCTAATTTACAAAAACAACAGAATCCTCCAGGATTAAGCACTTGTTCACTGTAATGAGGAAAAAGTTCTTTTAAACAGGAAGAAACATGGAGCAGACCTTGGCCTTGAAAGGGTGGTCATCTGCCTGAGGTTAAAGAGAGAGGGTAAAGCAAGACAAAGAGAGAGAAAGAAATACTGAGAAGGGGATGTAAGGGGGGGAAATAGCGGCAGACTTATGGATGCAAAGCAAACTGAACAAGAACTAATAGGAAGATGAACTGCTGGTGTTTGTATAATTACCCTTAACTAGAGCAAATGCACATAACTGTTGCTACTACTACAGTACTACAACTACAAGAATTAGTAGATCTGTTTGTACATAGTAGAGACCTCCACCATCACCATGGATACAACTATATAATCACTATACCAGCTTTATGGACAATTACATAGATAGATAGATAGATAGATAGATAGATAGATAGATAGATAGATAGATAGATAGATAGATAGATAGATAGA
>JAPTHA010191627.1:0-11815 GCA_029814585.1 Gymnapogon annona | reverse complement strand
GGAAAAGAGAAACCTTGAGAAGGGACCACAGGAGGGGAGGGTCCCCCTTCCAGGACCACCAGGCTGCAATGGATGTCTGACACTGGTCTAAAACATGGGTGGCAAACATGTGGTGCAAAGGCCAAAAGGGTTTAGCCAGCAGGATGAATTCGTATGAAAATTCTACTTAATATATTAAAGGTCAAGTGTGGCAAACTCATTTTAGCTACAAACTCCACCCACTGTTTGATTGATTTGATTAGTACACAAATTACGCTGTTCTACATGCATAGATATCTCCAGTTTTGAGTCTGAGGCCCAGGATTTTTTTCCTCAATGAGATAGCAGGAAGACTATAACAGTAAAGTCAGTCCAGAAACAACAACACAGAAACTCTCAGTATTAATAAGAAATAGAGCTTTTTTTGTCTTCTGCTCAACAGCAAGGCCATCCAGACGCAGGACTTTGCCCTTATAATCTTCCTGCTTAGTCCAT
The DNA here is from genome assembly GCA_029814585.1 of Gymnapogon annona. Taxonomy (NCBI): domain Eukaryota; kingdom Metazoa; phylum Chordata; class Actinopteri; order Kurtiformes; family Apogonidae; genus Gymnapogon; species Gymnapogon annona. The sequence continues at coordinate 11,341 of JAPTHA010191627.1, read as the reverse complement.
TTAATCCCAGGTCTGTCGGAATCTGGCTGTCGGACATCTACAAGTAAATGAAATCATTTGCACCAAAGCCTGGAGCCCAGCCCAAAACCCGACAAAACCCATGTCCATCTGTTTTCACCTGCACCAGTAGCTGCAGCAGAACATTCACCAATAATATGTGTTCCATGTCCATGACGATAAATGCTTAACCACTACTAAACATTACTATACTCTTTGTTCTTATTTGGGAACAAAATAAGAACAAAGTGCCAATGTGTTTGCACTTCCACGTGGGGACAAAGAGCTCATGAGGAAATCAGCCTGTTTTAATAATAATCAACTGTATAGTGCGTGGCATGCCATTTTAAATGTTGCACACTTTTTGTGTTTCTGAAGCACATCTAATCTGAGACATTCTAACGTCAAATTATGGGCAACTAAAAATACTGAACATTAACTTCATCTCAGTGTGTAAATCAGTTTTCTATCCTACCAGCACAATTAAAAACAGGATGTTTTCGCAGTCATCCACTCTGTGTTTTCATAAATTACCACATCACCTAGTTATTGTCTAGGTCGGTCTTGTTTTGAAAGCAATGAGTAAAAACACAAGTGTTAAATGTAAAGACTAAAAGGAAGCAGACAGAAAATATATCCTAAAGATTCAAGTGTGCTATGTCTATAGATACAGAAACTTCACGAAAGTACAGTAATAAGGTTGCTCTCTGTCCAGAACGCTGGTGGTATTTACGTGCACACACCAGCATGTATCAAAATCAATTTAATCACAAACCACAATGAGCACAAACAGCAGCGATCCTCTAATACATCAAAGTGACTCGAGGTTGGCTGGTGTTCAGTGTGTGTTTTAGTATACTGTATGTGCGTGCATTGATATTGTATTGTATGAAGTCGGTACATATTCAGTCCTGACCCACTGGGGGATCAAGTGGAGTGTGTGTGTGAGTGGTATGTGTGTGATAGTACAAAACTAACCAGGGTCATTCCAGAGGTTTGTTAACATGGGGCATTAATCTCGCATGGGCTCCCATCCACACATTAGGGATGCAAATGCAAACGCCACACACACCGCCTCAGTTCTCTGCAGTGAGCTGAGATGCCCACAAGTAAATTTTTAATCACAAGCACTCTAATCACTCAGGCTCATGGTCCGTCTTAAACAAGCTCCTCCAATACTCATTAGAAAGACCTGCTGGTCTGAGCTGACCCAGTCCCAGTCAAATGCTTCACTTCTACGCCACGGTGTCAACCCGGGGTTTGTTCCCGTTTATCTTAAAGAAGAGAGTTTTGTATTCTGGCTGCATGGTAGCGAGGCTCTTTATTTCAAATGTTTTCCGGGGTGGCAGGTTTTTCAAAAGTCCTTTCTATTGCATTTGACAATTTGTTTGCTTGTGTATGAACTCAACTAAAGTCACCAAGAAGCTGGAACAGAGAAACAAGCCACAAAGCTAGCACCAATGATGATGATTTCTTTCGGCTTTTTCCCTTCCAGGGTCGCCACAGCAAATCCAGTTCACATATTTGATTTGGCAAGAGTTTTTACGCAACCCACTGGACACTCACCCAAGGAATCAAACCCAGGTCCCCTATGCACCAGCCCGGTGCCTTACCAACTGAGCTATCCAGCCGGACAAAGCTACCACCAATCACACTGTTAATTAAAACTATCCTAATAAAAGCCACTGAGTGGTTTTAATAATTAGATAAACGTTACCATATACACCTGTCACATTGGTATTTTATTCAAGATATGATGATGATTTCTTTCAGCCTTTTCCCTTGTGGGGTCGCCACAGCAAATCCAAGATATAAAGGCTGGAATTGTTCCTGGGGGGGGAAGGGCCAGGAGAAATGTTCAAGTTATTACTATATGATGTTATAAGGTTATAAGAGATGATAAAGTACAACAAAAATTATGCACAACAGGATAAAACGAGACAATTTAATTAAACAACAAGACACAAATGTCAGGTGAAAACTGTGTAAAAGACAAACAATATTCATAATTGCACAAGCAAAACACTCAAATACAGTCATGATAGAAGCAACATCAAAAAGTATATCGGGACAAAACACTCCAGTGTGCTTTATGCAAATATTTTAAACTATAGATGCAACAAAATGTACTAAACAAGTTAGATCACATAAGACAAAACTGAACGCTAACAATTTCCAACACAACTTCATAGTCGCTAAGAGCATCACAAATTAACTGGAGATCCTGTTCAACCTACATTTGTATGACAGAATGCTTTAACGCTGTGCTTTTGTGTTTGTATTAAACACTCTGTGGGGGGGGGACCTCCACACTGGCAGCAGCAGTATGGGTCATCACTCAGTCATTATGTATCGTTTCTTCCCCATTCAGATTAGACTGAGCTATTCAGGAACAAGTGGAACCCCTCTCTAAAGTACTGTTTTAATAGAAAACATAAATACGGGCAATTACACACTACTCCTGGGTTCTTGGTGGCAATTCTAACACTCTAGTCAGTTGTATCACCAGTGTGTTGCAGACACAGAAGGCTGGTCATCAAAGCAATGCAGCATAAACATGTTGCATCATCTTCACTACAGTTACAGGCAACGGGAAGGCAGGCTTATGATGAAAATTATAATTGTCAAGTTTGTGACCAGGCAGGAACATAGCTGTTTAAATTTGTGAACTGTGATGTCAAATCTGTTGACTTGAGTGGATAGAGTCGATCCGAATGTGATACCGTCAGCAGAGAGGTGATAAGAGTAAGCAACTGTGCAATATTGGCTAAAAATTGTCTGTTGTTTGATAATGATTATTTATCATGATGAGTGTTTAAAAGTTATTTGTTTGAAGGCGATAAACACTTGTGACATGGTGATAGACTCAAAATAAATGTCATAATATGAGTTTTTTTTTTAAATACTCAAAATAAATGTCATAATATGAGTATTTTTTTTTAATTACTTGACCTCCAATGGAAGAAGAAGGTTTTGTGTCTGCTTCAGTAATTATTCATGCCACCGGTTTAAGCTACAAATGTAAATAAATAAACCATAAAAAGGCATGATGTAAATTTCTCATGGTGCAACTGGTTATTATTGCAACAAAAATCATATCCAGTTGCTTTTTGACTCGTGTTAGCTGGCACATTAATACATCGAACTTTAAAACTGATAAGTGGGGTGACTGCTTGTGTGACATAAAAATTGGATGTAACGTACCTTCAACCACAGACCTTATTTCAAGCACTGAACCAAAACCCCCATTCACAGAAATCACCCAGCACTCATTTAACCTTTAACATCCACAACGTTCAAGAAGCCCTCAAGTCTGTAGCGACACAACAGTATGCATGCATTACTCTACATTTACCAAGAAGCATTTTCTACTCTCATGTGGCTGCAACTTAACCTAAAGTACATCAGTTAAACATGGCCCCAATGTAACACTAACCCTGACCTAAAATGAGTGTCTGGTGACTTAGTGAAACCTCGAACTGCTTTTGCAACTTGGCAACACTAATCCCTAAATAAGGCAAGTCAGCCCCACTCCTCCTATTCGACACATAACACAATGTTGTCTAGGATGCAAACAGGTCCCTTTGCCCTAAACACAATGACATGGATGATGGAGGAATTTTTGCTCTATTACAAACCTCTCTGCACCAGTCAAGCCTAAAGAATGTGGTGTTTTTTGGCTTGGGGCCTGAACATAACCATCTTCAGGGATACTCTAGAGCATCCAGCCACAGAGCTGTGCATCAAAGTCTTACATTGTATAAATAAACTCCTTTCCCAGTGCAGTGGCCTTTTAAAGGGTGCCCTTCGTCTAAAGCGACTGTCCTGATGCGCTTTAACACAGCAACGCACCGAGTCTTCGCACAGTACACTTTATCATGTTGACTTTTTTTCAAGATGCTCTGTGTGAGAGTGTGTATGAGTGTGTGGGCATTTATTTACGAGTGTGTGCCGCTGTCCCCACCTCCTTTCAGCTCCATTGTTATTCCCTGTGTTGCTATTCGCCAAACAGAGAGCACATTCATCACTCGGTCTTGTGCCTTTCTTATGGACATGCCAGAAAACGGGTACCTTTTCAGGTCCGCGTCTGTAAATGACTGCGAAAAAAAGGTTTATTAAGTCACCTCCCCAGACCTTACGCTAACCTACTTACACAAAACACAGAGGAGAAGAGGGACGGACGCAGAGACTCTGACACACAGACGGCAGTGGGTGTGGCACAATGAGACAAAGGCACAAGTTGTTTTCATAATGAAACATACCGACATATCTATATGTTTGTGTAGTCCTTGTCAACATAGCTGAGAGCACTCCAACGCAGATGTTTGTGGAAGGGGGTTTTGTGTAGGATGCATAGGTCGTGTTTTTACCACAATCAGTAGAGTATATCTGACACTACAGGTTTGTCAACTTCTTTCGTCCATCATGTCCTGTACATTGTGAAAAAAAATGTGGTGTCAATGCACACAAGTGAGGACAGGGATGACTTGGCATGTCAAAACACTGCAATGCAAATGACATTGTTATTGCAGTTCTTTTTTTCCCACCAATGCACAAAAAAAGAACTGTATTCAGCCAACTGCCGGCAGAGTCTTAAGTAACAGCGGTGCAGGAGGAAGAAAATCCTCTTTTCTGAAAAGTTTTAAATAGGAAATAAGAATGGAGGGAAAAACCCAGTGAAATTTTCTGAAATTCCTACATTTTCAGTATATCCTCTTGACCCTGTAGGGAAAAAAAAAAGCATCCACATCCACTTTGCCAATGTGTTGTAAATACAAACCCAGACAGAAAACATGAGGCAACATTCACTGCCAGGCTAAAGGAAATGAATCAAAAGTCTTTTATGGAAAATATTGAAACCACTATTGGAGTCCATCCAGTGACACCACGGATATAAATAGTTATTAATGGCTTCTCATTTCCTCCGAGTGCAGGAAAATTCACACTGATACAGTTGTGTGGTACATTTTAGTGCACTGTTTAATTAATTTGTCGGGAGAGTTGTTCACCCGGTAAACAGCAGAGGTGACAAAAAAATCACATGTAGTTTCCTACAGTATATGTACAAGTAAGACATGAGTGGAAATAGAGGCACTGATTCAGTTTGTATGTGATAAAGTACAAATGACAAGGGCCAGGTACAGAGTATTCAAAGTGTCGTCAGCTTCTAAGCAGCCGCTTGTGTGGAGGACGAACTGATATCAAACTAACATAATGTGAACGCTATAAATCCATTCACATTTAGACAAAAACAACAGGCAGAAAATGAGGACCATTAAAGTCAAAATCAGTTTCTGTTTCATTAAGTTTGAGTACATTTTCATTCAGTTACATCTTCAACATTGATTTTGTCTTGATAGATCATTTAGATGACTTTTGTATTTTTTTTTACTATGTCTCTTCATTTTACTATGCTATTACTGGCATTTTTATCTCATCTTTTCACCTGGTCACATCTCATGGTATAGGTTTCTGTATTTTCAAACTGTTACCCTTTTTCCATGTTTTTTTTTAACGTTTTCTTTTTCATTGCAGTTTTCATCATTTGCTCTTTTACATACTGTTCTTTTCTCTCACCTTTGTTTTCTAACCCCGACCAGTAGAGGCTTCCTGGATCATTGTTCCATCTGAGGTTTTTCCTTCTGTAAAATTAATGTTTCCTACCTAATGTTTTTTTTTCATAAAAGTAGAGATAGCCAAAAGCACCAAGTAGGCTACTTCACGCGCACACATATAAATAGTTGGTCATTAATTGTTGCCTTCCTTACAGAGGAGATTCAGACGGACTGTGTTGTAGTTCATTTTAATACGCTGCTTAATTCATTTGCCGCTATAGGTGTCTGCACACTGAACGTGACTGAACAAGATGAATCACCGAGACAAGCCCCGGGCACTCAAGGAGACGTTCACGGTAAACACCACACACACACACACACCAACCCGGTCCCTCTACCCCATTCACCATCCTCACAACACACATGACGCCTGTTACAGGATACAAACAACAACATGAGCCCAATCAGATTCCATATTCGAGATGAAAGCATTCCACCATGGCTCCAAACGACACGCATGTCGCTGGAAACGCTTGTCCCACGAAAGAGATACAAGTAGCTCATCTTCCATAAATCTGCTCTTCTTAACGTGCCCCGGAGAAGAAAAGCGGACGCCGAATGGAACAGAACGTCCCTTAATAACTGCAGTCGTAAGCAACATGCTTAAGCATGTCATATGTCTCGACATCGTTACGTTCTTATATCATATGGTCGGATCATGGATGCCTTACTTTTCTTCTGATGTCTTTTACACATATTTTCATTTATATACCAATAGATTTGTGCCATCCCTTTACAGCTGATACGTTTACCTCTCTATCATCTCTCTTCCTATTCTCTCCTACAGGTTTCTGTGGTTAAAAAAAAAACATATAGCACTTTTCTACACATATGTACTGAAAGCACTTTACATTGGCCTCACATTCACCCATTCACACACCAGTGGGCGACTGCTGCCATGTCACCAGGCTCCACTGGGAGCAACTTAGAGTTCAGTGTCTTGCTCAGGGACACTTCAACAAATGGTCGTAGCCAGGATTCAAACCGTTGACCCTTCAGCCATTGAACAACTCGCTCTACCAACTGAGCCACAGCCACCCAGCCAGTTCTGGAGGTTTTGGTTCCAGTTTGCCAATACCCCTTTTTCCACCCAAAAGAACCTAGTGCTAGTTCAGTGCCGGGACTTTACAAAGTAAACATTGACAAAAAAAACAGTCTTTACATGGTGAAAAAAAAACTGCAATTAGAGCCATGTGAAAAACACTGTGCAAGAATCAGTGCTTATATAGTTCCAACCAGGTGCTTCCAAAGAATTGATTTGCTTTTCCATAGCCCTAGAGCCAGGCGTAGCCACATCTAGCGGCTCAAAATGCAGGAATCTCTTCAGTCAGTCCCTGCACCCAAGTAGTCTTCCATAGATCCCTTTTGTCCTGTCTTTATCTACTTCAATGTTCTCAGAGGCATGACCAGGGTGCAGTCATAGCTGGCAGCAACCAAAATATTTTGAACGTTGGCTTTGTGTGAGAGGCCCCCCCAACTCATCTTGGACTGATGAAGACCATAGCACTACAGAGAACTGGGTCTCTTCCTCAGTCCACCGCTGCTTGTTTTTAGTGTCTTTCTCTTTGCAGACTAAAAACCCACCGGTTGAGGGTGAATAACTTTTGCTGTTCCTGTTTTGGTCTGTAACCTTCGCCCTACGATGACCTGAAGGGTCTTGGTATTGGTTCTTCACTCTGACCCCTGTTGAACCCAGCTTGAAGTTGGTACTTGCCTGGAAGCACTTTGGAACTGGCCCAACTGTTGTCTAGGTGTCTTTTCCAGCCGAAGTCTGTATCGTTTATTCTTTTAGATGCTGTTCTTATCTCTAACCCTGGCCAGTAGAGGCTTCCTGGACCTTTGTTCCATCTGAGTTTTTTCCTTCTGTAAAACAAATGTTTCCTCCCTAAAAACCCACCGGCTAGGGTGTTAATAACTCTTCAGGCCATTTCCCTACGATGGCCTGACGGGTCTTGGCATTGGTTCTTCACTCTGACCCAGTAGAGGACCCTCAAGGCCAGCAAGGCCTTTTGTGCTGATCTAAACATAATCAGGAGTCAGAATCAGGAATTTTTAATATATTTGTTTTTCCACAACTATGTATTAACTATGTACGGGCGTCATGGTGGCAGCAGACACCATGGGCGGTATGCCGGCAGTGGTGTGCCGGCAGTGGTGTGCCGTAGGTGGTGTGCCGGCGGTGGTGTGCCGGTGGTGGTGTGCCGGTGGTGGCGGACACCACAGGCGGCGTGCCGGATGCCACATATAAACCTGTGTCTGATCGATGTCAGTTCCTTTTGTTTCTCGGTTATTAGTCTAACTCCGTTGTACTTGACTTTATGTTCAGGTGATGCAGTTGTATGTGTTGTGGTCTTAAATGCATCATGTGTAGAGCCATGGATCAAGTCGGGTGGGACACCACTGCAGGCCCAGGTCTGAAATGTGCAGTCCACCACCCCTGTTTCTATAACATGCACTCCATCACAAACAGGAAAACACTAACACAAGTCACACACACTGCATCCAAAATAATGAATCAGCCCATCACAGAGCTCTCAGACCTCAACCACAGAGCTGTCATACGTCTGGCACAGACAGTAACTATGGACTCAGATCACCCTCTCTTTAAACACTTCGTACTGCTGCCATCAGGCCGGAGATACAGGACTCTAAGGTGGAAGCGAGCACGACTCAGCAAAAGCTTTGTTCCCTCTGCCATTTCTGCATTAAATAGTCTGTGACTCTGAGACAATCTTGTTGATCAGTGTGTGTTACCTGACGATGTTGGATGCTAATGTGTCTCTGTGTTTGTGATATTACTGTATGTCGGTGACAGACTGTGAAAACAAATTTCCCCTGGTGGGACAATAAAGATCGATCGATCGATCTTTTGATCGATCCATCGATCTATCGATCTATCTATCTATCTATCTGTTTAACCCAGCTTGAAGTTGGTGCTTGCCTGGAAACACTTTGGCAGCCTTTGCCAGTGTCTGTATCATTTATTCTTTTACATACTGTTCTCATCTCTCACCTTTGTTTTCTAACCCCCGGCCGGTAGAGGCTTCCTGGACCTTTGTTCCATCCAAGATTTTTCCTTCCGTAAAATAAATGTTTCCTCCATAATGTTCTTTCCGCATAAAAATAGAGATGACTGAATACACCAAAGTAGGCCACTTCACGTGCACACATATGAAATAGTGGGTCATTAATTGTTGCCTTCCTCATTGAAGAGATACAGAACGACGTGTAGCGGTTCATTTTAATGTGCTGTTCAATTCATTGGCCGCTATAGGTGTCCACACACTTAACAACACTGAACAAGCTGAATCAATCACCGAGACAAGCCCCGGGCGCTCAAGGAGACGTTCACGGTAAACACCCCACAACACACACACACACACACACACCAGTCCCGTCCCTGTACCCCATTCACCATCCTCACAACACACGCTCGACGCCTGTTACCGGACACAAACAACAACAAAAATCTCCGCAAGTCTCCCGACGCCATGTGAGCCCGATCAGATTCGGTGTTCGAGATCGTGACGAGTTCATCCCGCCGTGCCTCCAAATGACACACATGTCGGCCGGGAAAGCTTTCCCCCCGAAAAAGAAACAAGTAGCTCGCCTTCCATAAATCCGCTTTTCTTCACGTGCCCCTGCAAACGGTGCGTAAATGACTCCAACGCGGAGCCCCGGAGAAGAAAAGCGGACACCATATGGAGCACAACGCCCCTAAATAACTGCCCTCTCGTGCCACACCGGAGCCGTGGTCTTTTTTTTTTTTTTGCTATCAGAGCAGACATGACTACCCTACTAGGGGGGATTAAACGCACCATGTAGGACGCAGACAGGAGCCACACAACGGGAGCGCACCGTCACCCACCTTTGTCATCTCCGAGCTCAGGCGAAAGGGATGTAACGGTCGCGGCGCTAGTTTCTGCCGCTGCGGCTCCGGGTCCCGCCGGTTGCCTTGCCCCCCCACCCCCCTTGCTCTCCTCCGCGTCTTTCGTCTTCTTTCTTCTTGTCCTTCTTCTCTCCTTCTATTCGCCTTCGGTTACATTTGTTTGGTGGCCCAGTCGTTACCGTTCGCCTATTGTTCAGGTGGTGGTGTCAGCGCGAGGCAGCACGATCTGCTGTCTGTCATCCGAAGCGCCTCGCGACTCCTCATGCATCAAATCGGGTCTCTCTCTCTCTCTCTCTCTCTCTCTCTCTCTCTCTCGCTCTCTCACCAACAGCAGCCGGTGATAATGTGAGCGCGCTCGCACCGATGTTGCGGGGGTACTTGAGGCGGTGCAGGCGGTCGGCGCGCTAACACATATGTGGTCTTCTCACACGCACACACCGTCGCGCGCGCGCGTACACACGACCACGCGAGCAAATTAAAAGCGCGTGGACGTCTCAACCGTATCGACCGACAAACCACATCTCAGTCAAACAACAAGGCACCGACAGCAAACGATACATGGACATAGAGGCCATAATTCCGTCCTTGTCCACAGTCACTGTTTAAATGTGTCTTCAGTGACTTCACTGTCAGTTGCTCACAGTTTTGATCTTATAATAAGTTCATAAGTTCACTGGATTTCGTTCCATTACAACAAGACAGAATTTTGTTTGTTAAAAAGTACAAATTTACAAATAATTTATACACATTTAAAAATAACAGTAATAATAATATACATTATTTGTATAGCACAGGAATTGTAGCCAAATGTGCTTCACATAAGTTAAAGTTGTCATTGTGATGAACGAAAACGGAACAGGAAGAAGAAAGATTTATAGTCCTGCCCTTTACACAAGAAAATAACTTGTTCAATTAAAAGTCATGAACATCAATAATATACAAATACTGTATGTGCCATACATGTACGTACTCCCTGCCACACATTCATAAATACCCACTCACTAGTAAAAAAGAATTGAGCAAACATAAAATACTTAGTACCAAAAAATGAACACTTTTGACAAATCAATAAGAACATAACGCATCTAAATCATGTTGTACAACTGTTTTCTCAATATGCATGGTTTTAAACCGTCTGATATTTACCGTACACAGTAAAGCTTTCTCAAGTCTGTTCCATTGTTTGACTCTATTAAACTCAGGTACTTCTAAGTTTTAAAATAGTCCGGGAAAAGCCAACCTTCAAATGAGTTTGAAGAATAGCCTCTTATAGCAAATATATTGTGGAAATTAACAGGTAATGAGTTCCATGTTGCAATGAACACGATTAATAGAATTTTCAAATCTACAAGATTTTAGCAGCTGTGATTTCAAAAACAGATCATTAGTGTGTTCTGTTGAATTGGCCTTGTGAATAATCCTGATTGCTCTTTTCTGTAAGGTTACCAAGGGTTTTAAAGTAATGTTATTATGTTTAGCTCCTTCACTCAGCACAATAACTGAGGTACAGTGGGATTAAAGAAGAGTACACACTTTTAAGTGGTTTGTAGTCCAGGCAATATTTAACTTTATGTAATATAGCAATACTTTTTGAGATCTTAACTCCATGTACAAAAACAGCTGCTCTAATTTTCAATCAGTAAATCTGTAAATACTACTGTAAATTGATCTTAACTGCACTACTGTAACAACGGGCTATCCTCATACACACACATACGCAACAATAATACATGGACTGATGTCAGGGTTGGGGAAAGGGAGAAGCTCACACGCATGAGGTTGGAGGGAAACATAGAACATTTATTAACAGAATACACAAACCCACTAACACACACACACA
>JAPTHA010191553.1:0-11823 GCA_029814585.1 Gymnapogon annona | reverse complement strand
ATCAAAATAAATAAGATGGACAAAGTAACATTGTCAACAGTACTATAAACAGTGAAAATACTGCACATCAGTGTAAAGAAAAAATCAGTTATGTACACTTGTTGTCATTATTGGTAATTACACTAACACCAGTTGTTGTAGTTTTTAACAGTTGTGTGTGTCTGGCTGTTTTTCTCCAGCTCTAAATGTTTCGTGAGATGACTTATCTTATGATGTGACACCATATAATTACATTTGATTTGATTCCATTCAGAAGTGAGAACAACAGCTCATTAAGGAACATCTGGATGTCTTTAAATTGTGCGTCTGTCTAATCTGAACTTTGTCATAAGTGCGGTTTCAGTCACAGACTCACACATAAAACCAAGTCAGTGGGTTTGTCCAGCAGGCATGTCAAACACGTAGCCAGGGGACCAAATGCAGTCCATAATAGGTTCCAATCCAGCCAGTGGGATGAATTAGTGAAATAGAAAAACAACACCTTAGATCAGGGGTCCCCAACCTTTTTGAAACTGGAAGCTACTTCAGGTGCACTGAGTAATATAACGGCTACCAGTTTGATATGTAACAATGTTATAGCAAAGTTATGCACAGTTTGTAGTATATTATTAATAATTACAATACAATAAGGGTCACATATAGATATTTTGTGTAATGTTTGCAACATTGTATTCCTTACTTATTATTTTATTTATCTATCGTTTGTTTTTAACATTTATAATAGTTTGAGCTGGCCTACAGGGAGGAGGTACAACATCTGGTTGACAGGTGTCAGAGGAATAACCTGCTCCTGAACATCGATAAGACTAAATGACACTGTGGTTGAGGTTGTTAGTAGCAACAGGTTGCTGGAGGAGCACATCACCGACAACCTCGACTGGACTCTTCACACCTCCTCTTTGGTGAAGAAAGTCCAGCAGCGCCTGCACTTCCTGCGACAGCTGAGAAGGGCGTCCCTCCCCCCTCCAGTCCTCACAGTCTTCTACAGATGCACATCTGATGACCAACTGCATCTCCGTCTGGTCCGGGAGATGCAAGGCCTCAGACTGGAAGCCTCTGCGGAGAGTGCTGAGGGCAGCGGAGAAGATCAGCATGACTCCACACCCCCCCCCATCCAGGACATTGCACACAGATGCTGCTTGGCCAGAGCTCACCAAATCTAGTGAGCTAGATCACCCACCCATCCCCACCCATCCCCATCATGAACTGTTCTCCCTGCTGGTGTCGGACAGAAGGTTTCGCTGCATCTGCTGAAAAACTGCAAGATTCAGTGACAGCTTCTTTCCCCGAGCCATCAGACTACTGTACTGTAATTGACTTCACGTGCAATATTTACAATGTTTACAGTACTGTTTACATTTACAGTATGTGCAATATTTACACTGTTTGCGGTACTGTTTACATTGATGTGCAATATTGCACTGTCTATCTTATTTATACTCTTTATTTATATTGACTGTATATGATGTCACTCTTTGCACTGCAGCCACTGATGGCTTGGACACTTTTGCACTTTTGTATTTTTTTGTATGTAAGTTGTGTTGTCAGTTGCCAAACAATGACATTTCGTTGCCAGACCCACTGTGTGTGTCTGTGCAATGACAATAAAGGGAGTCTAAGTCTAAAAGTGCTCATACCATCTCTTTTCTGGGGTTGATTGCCATTGGAGAAAAGGTGCCGATGAACTTCGTTGAAATTCCGCTCCACCTTCAAATCTTTCACCTGTACCAGCCTCACACCACAGGTCAGACACACAAACACACACTTATTTTTCACGTTTGTCAAACAAAAGTCCCTGTTTCATTGTTTGTGGAAATAATTCCTTTTTTTGTCTCCTAATATTGTGACTGAACTCCTCTAACATTAGCCGGACTGGTCCACTTTCTGCCTGGCACCTGGAACATTCTGCGGCTCTCAGACCCCACTTCCCAACCAATGACAGACAGAAAACCAGCACAAATGTTTGATTGATAGTTAGTTAACCATGGGGGGCACTGACTATTTTGATTGGCTGGAAACCTGGTTCTGATTTACCAAGTGACGAATAAACATTATACTCTTATATTATTGACTCTTGAGAGCTCCTGGTTAAGACCTCTGATCCACCACCAGGTGACAACCAATGCAGTGGAGACCCCTGAGCTAATTACAAGTTTTAGAACAAGTCTGTGGACAACTCATGTGATCCCATGATTGGGTGACCTGGTACCGTGTTGGTGACCCCAGCTTAGATGCAAATACACAGGTTATTATTTAGATATTTTTGGGTTATCATAATAACCTATAAATATTTGCAACTGATTTTCTCTGTGAATGTAAATATTTGTAAATAACTATTGTTATTTTAAATAAAAGTAATAACCTGAACAAATATAAAGAACCTGAAATGTCTGAAGAGAAGAAAGGGTAATTTTATCAATATTCTACCTGTTACTATATGTTTTGTGTATTTTGAGATCCTCTGTGATCTGTGTAGTACACGGCATTATGCCGTTATACAGGGAAGTCACGACAGTGTGACGTACGTGCATTACATATGTTGTGGCTACGATGCTGACTGATGAACACGTCAATAAAATGGGCTAACGGATAAAATAACTCTCTGTGTGTTAACTGGAACATAACATTGGTGACGAAGATGGAGCTTCCCTTCTCACCGCTGTTTCCGTTCATTGCTCTGCCTGGGGAACCACCAATCCCCTGGGCTCGTTGCCATGCGTCTTTTGAAACGTTCCAGCCATCGGACTGGAAAAGCTAGCGATGCTAGACGTGGAGCCATGCTGATCCACAGTTTGGACAAGGCATCTTCCGCGCTCTCTGACCCATGCAGACATACACGGACTGTGCTGCTTTACTATCCGAGCACTTTGCTGCTCCTCAGAGTGTAATTGTCCAATGGATCGTCTTCCGTCAACGCCATCAGCAACCGGGTGAGTTAGTTCATCACTATGTAGCTGACCTCCATTGCTTGGCCACTTTTTGCAAGTTCGGTGATTTAAAAGATCAGATGATTTGTGATCAGCTTGCGGAACACTCCTCCAACCCCAAGCTGAGGAAGAAGCTATTTATGTCACCGGATGATCTGCCACTCTCAAAAGCGGTTGAAATGCCTTTTCAGCTTGAGTCTGCTGCTCAGTTAGCATCACGGCTAATTACAGGTAGCTCGCCTCAACACCACTCAGACTCACTGGCACAAGCTGTTTCACCTATTATGCGGCCACCCGGCCCATTTCTCCTCCCAGCGACCATGTAGTGAACATCGCAGGATGCCAGGACGCAACAGCGCGCCACCCCTGCAAGAACTGTGGCTCTACTTCTCATCCTACATGTGCACCGAGCTGTCCAGCCACCGGACAGAGGTGCCAACGCTGGGGTAAGCCGAATTATTTTGCTACAGTGTGTCGCTCCACTCCCATAGTCCGGCAACTGTTTCCACATCACGCGGTTAAGGCAGGTGCAGAGGAGCTGTACGGCTATGGCCACGCCAGGATTGGAATGGTTGGCATAGTCACCTTCTCTGTACGCTACAGCACTAGAACCATCCCTGCCTTCACTTTCCAGGTGTCTCACCAGGGTGCAAACCTCCTGGGTTTCGACTTGTTCTGTGCTTTGGGATTTTCTATCACTGACAACATGGACTCCAGTATTCTAACAGTGGCTTCACCCTGGAAGCATCGCTATTTGTTGGGTTAGGCTGCCTTACAACTTTCAATCACCAGCCTCTCATTGACCCAAATGTCAGCCCCGTTATTCAGCCCCTGCGCCGACTGCCCCTTGCCCTACGTGATGATGTCACAGCAGAACTGCCGAGACTGCTAGAAACAGCCATCATCGAGCGGGTCAATGCATCGCCCTGGATTTCTAACCTGGCAGTGGCTAAGAAGAAGTCTGGTGGCCTGCGCCCTTGCCCTTGTGGCAGGTTAACAAGGCAGTGATACCGGATAAATACCCGCTACCCACCATGGAGGAGGTGTCAGCAAAGTTCCATGGCTCTTCGGTCTTCAGCAAACTCGACTTTTGCCAGGGCTACCCGCAGGTGCCTTTACATCCGGAAAGCCGCAACCTAACTGCCAAACTGCCGTTTGGCCTCAGCTAAGCCCCCAGCTGTTTCCAAAAAATCATGTGCACCATCTTTGCCGGCATCCCAGGTGTGGCTGTGTTCCTGGATGACATTGTGGTACATGGAGCTTCTACAGCCGTTCACGATGACCACCTGGCCAGGGGACTTGACGTGCTGGACCGCCACCAGCTCACATTGAATGGTGAGAAGTGCATTTTTACCGTGCCGGCCATTGAGTTCGTGGGGTTTCGCCTAACTGCTGATGGTGTGAGTCCCCTCCACTCAAATGTTGAGGTCGTCCTGCACCTGCCAGAGCCCACTTGCACTGCACAGCTGTCTTCAATTTTGAGTATGATGGCGTTCTACCTGCGTTTCCTTCCTCTCTATTCAGACACCACCTCCCCACTTCGCAACCTCCTGAAGCAGGATGCGACATGGTCCTGGATCCCGGAGTGCTCTGCAGCTGTCAAGCGACTAAAGAGTCAACTTACCTCTCCTCCTGTGCTTGTCCACTTTGACATGCAAAGCCCCACTTTTTCACCTGTGATGCCTCCACCAACACAGCCATTGGCGCTGTCCTGTCCCAGCTCCAATGCGGGATAGAGTGACCAATAGATTTTGCCTCCAGGTCACTGACACCAATGAAGCAGAAGTATTCTGTCAGAGAAAGAGAAGCACTCTCCTGTCTGGTCGTGTGAGAGGTGGCACATCTACCTGTACGGACGGCACTTCACATTGCACACAGACCATCACACCCTCACAGCTCTGCTGACCATGACAGGGTCAGGTCACAAACCACTGCGCCTCTACAGGTGGACGGAGAGATTGCAGGCATACAACTCTGCCCCACAGTTCACACCTGGCCGGGAGAATGTCGTGGCTGACCTGCTTTCCAGGGCCACACCCAGTCCTGCACCAACCTCTGCTCTTGACACCTTGTAACCAGAATTGGTCCTCATGCTCCAAAAACCCCTCCAATCAGCTGTCTCCTTACAAGAGCTGCAGGCATAGTCTGCACAGGACCCCATTTTCACCCAGCTCCATACTTTCATCAGGGAGGGTTGGCCTGCCAAGATCACAGAGGAATTAGCTCCCTTTCATTGGGTCAAGGGGGACCTGTCTTGCTGCAGATCTGTGTAGCAAGAGGTGTTCGTGCTGTCATCCCCACTGCCTTTAAGGGTGCGTATACTGGCTATGGTGCATGACGGTCATTTGGGGATAGTGAAGGTGAAGCAGCACTGTAGGGGCTTGTTGTGGTGGCCAGGAATCATTAGGGATGTGGAGACCATGGTCAAAGACTGTGCAGCATGCGTCACCAGTGGAAAGACCGGTCCCGCCACCTCCTGCACCTCTGCAGCCTTTGCCGTGGCCTCTAACGCCGTGATCCCATGTCCAAGTGGACATCTGCGGGGAGCTTCATGGCATTCCCCAGCACCAGCGTTTCCTGTTAGTGGCCTACGACCTGCATTCCAAGTGGCCCGAGGTCCTGCCTGTCGGGTCTGTCTCCACCAGCATGGTCACCGGCTTCCTCTCCTCTCTGTTTGCCCGCTGGGGCTTGCCAGACAAAGTAACCACTGATAATGGCCCTCAGTTTATTTTGGGAGAGTTAAGCACTTTCACGGAGGAGAGGGGGATCAAACATATACGGCCCTTTACCATCCTCAGGCCAATGGAGGCTAAAAAGGTTCAATCAGAGTCTCAAGAACAGGCTCAGAGTGTCATGTTTGGACTAGAATTGGTATGGACCCAGATGCAGACAGACATGAAGTGTGGAGATACAAAAATGATTTATTTTTATCTTTTACAATTCCAGTCGGATTATGCCTCTTTTCTTAATCGGTGAAATTTCTTTGAACAAAAAGCGACGCTCAACAAACGCATGAATAATATTAAAGGAAAAGACCCACCACGGGAAAAATAATAAACATTAATGATAACGCAAATTCGCACCAAAGGTGGATACAAACACAATGTCTCTTCGAAATTAATCGTATGGCTTGAATTCAGAATATAACAAAATTACTTTATCAAACCAGCCACTCACGAGACTCTCTCAAAAGACAACTTCAGGACTGAGATAACTCAGCCAGGATCGGAGATGTGCACACTCGACAATCAGACACCGGACTGAGGATGACACAAGGAATTTATACCAGTACGACAGGTGGAAAACATCAAGGAGTGATTGCGCATCAGACTCAGGTGAGGGAGACTCAGGATGCGCATCACTAAACACAGCAGGAGATAAACATAAAACCGGATGTACACAAAACATAAACACCCAACATAAGATCACCCGTCATACAATGAGACGTGACACAGAACACACTAGGCTGATGGTCATACTTTTACAACAGCACTGCAAAACACCCTACTCCACTACAGAGCAACAGCACACACTTCAACAGGCAGCTCTCCAGCCGCTTGATGTTGGGACGAGAACTGCAGCTGTCACTGGATCGCCTACGGGCCCCCACTGGGGACACACCAGCGACAACGTCCTTGGCAGCAACAGAGTGGCACAGCACCAGCATGACATGAAGCAGCGGTTCAACAGGAAGCACAAGGCCAAACCTCCCTCACTTATCAAATCTGATTGGGTTTGGATCCGTCGGCCCAACTGGTCCCACAAGCTGCTGTCATTCTGGTCTGCCGTCTTTCAGATGGTTCACGCTGGCATGCCAGTCGCCTTAGACGAGTCACAGCACCAACCGGACCAGAACCTATGGCTTCTAATAACCTAGGAAGTTTGGAATCCCCAGATGTAGAACCAGTGCTGGCCGACACTCCACAACCTGAGCTTCCTTCAGCCCGTCACCGCCAGAGACCTCATTACCTCAGAGACTTTGTGACTTAGGTTGTGAAATCTAGTTAGTGCGTATTGCTCTTCATGTGGCAGAACAAACCACAGAGCTACGCAGGTTAACCGGCAGTCTACCCACTTCACCCAGTTAGAATATACATGTTCAAGATTGAAAATGTTATTATGACAATCATTGCATTGGCACTAGGTATCTGAGTGTTGGTTCTCAGGAGGCGGGGGGGGGGGAAATGTAGTATACGGCACTATGCCGTTACACAGGAAAGTCACGACAGTGTGACGTACGTGCTGTAAAGCATTACATATGTTGTGGCTACGATGCTGACTGATGAGCACATGTCAATAAAACCGGCTAACGGATAAAATAACTCTGTGTGTTAACCGGAACATAGCAATCTGTAAGTTGTAATTTACATGTATAAATTAGAGACTGAGGTATAATATTTTGTAAAATGACACTTTTTATTTAAAGAGTCTAGAGGTTATAAAAGTGATTCATGTTGTTTTAACGGACAGTTTGTAGACCTAAACATTTTCATCATATGAGGACAGTTTGGAGTTGACATTATTGGTATATAATTATGTTATGATCGTACTGGCCCGACCTACTTCAAACCAGATTAGCCTGAATTTGGCCCCTGAGGTAAACTGGGTTTGACACCCTTGTGACCTTGACTCTTGCAAAATGTGTGAGTGTGTACTGTATATATATTGGTGAGTGAACATTAACTCTATTGGTGATTTTTGCACTGTGGTTCGGGTCCTTTTTCTTCTTTTTCTTCTAACCCAGTTGTGTCTGAGTGATTTATTCAGTGAAAAAAATCAGTATATATTCAGTAATTACCGTCCCTGTGAAGATGTGCTACGAATAATATGGAATGTCATTCACCAATTAGTTAAAAGAGGAGACGGAAAAAGGGGGTCAAAGAGATGGGACGAAATAAGAAAAGACAAACGTTTAGCAAGGAGTCGTGGAGTGGCAGGTCGTTCCTGACACTGACTCCATCAGCACTACGGTCGTTCCCCGTGTTGTCAGGCTTTAACGTCTCCAGCGGGCAACAATTAGAAAGATGAGAGGAAACGTCAATGAGGAGCACAAATGCACTCAGACGTACCCAGACTCACCCTCCACTAGTAGTATTAACAGTAGTAGCACATCTACTGGTAATATTTGTATTTGTCGTAGTATTAATCGTAATAGTATATCCACTGGTAGTACTATCTGTAGTAGAAGTATTAAAAGTAGTAGTACATCCAGTGGTAGTACCCACACTCACCCTCCGCCTTGCACATGAACACAAACAACGCTGGCAGTGAGGGTGTCACATCTGAACACAGTGATGAGGACCCAAATGCAAAAGCGTAGACTGATTCAGATTGTAACAAGAGTCACAGTCTATTCGAAGGTCAGGTATAGAGGTAATATGATTATTCAGTATTCTTAATGCCTCTCAAAGTCCAAAGGGGAAAATCCAGAATTATGATCGGGTACAGTCTAGGTCAGAATCGGAGCAGGTGAAGGAACAGGGCGAAGGTACCGATGGGGCAGGCAGAATCGTGGTGGGGGGCAGTCCAGGGTCAGCGTTCCAGAGGTGAGTATATGAGAGAAGACGGTGCCGATAAGGCGCAGGCAGAGACAAAATCCAGGCGAGCGGTCAAACAGGTCAGTCCAATCGAGCTAGAGTACAAACAGGAGTGAGACGAACATCCTACTTCTTTTTTTCATCCAGTAGGTTATTTTCTGCAGCTTCACACAACTGTTGACTTCTTCAACCACATCTTGATTGGAAGGGGGGCGGGGTCTAATTTAAATTTTCTATCAATTTCTTTCCATCTAAGGATCAGTCTATACCTAGTATTATATAGTAGATATGACTCCATCTGTGGATCAGTATTTATAGTAGAGTTGACTCCATCTGTGGATCAGTCTATACCTAGAGGTGTTTACACAGATTCCACCATAATGTGTTACTCAATGCTAATACTGAAATCCCCTTTCAATTTAGCCCTTGGCACAAGGCCCATTTTTAACCCAATATTTCAAACGAGCGCTGGCAGTGTTAGACAATGCCAAATCAAGAAGTTTCCCAGAATAGCATCCAAAATAATAGGCTGTTGGGATTTGTCCTTGTTGTTGACGTGCCGTGCTGAGAATCGCTTATTAAAGCAATCAAAGCAGCATCCACAGCTCAAAGCATATGCTCTGAAAGAAAGCCTTTTAAACCCCGTTGAATAGAGACACTGTTTAGGATGACATACTGACATCTTTTTAGGATGATTAAAGCCAGTTTTCTTCAATGTGGCAGTAACGGGACAATGCTGCTGACAGGTTTATGATGAGAGTTGACATCTGGAGAAAGGATTAGGGTTACTGTGGAGGTGATTCGCCATATTAAGACATAATACACCGCTGACACCCACACATCTGCATGAATACACACAGTATTTGCACATGCTATTTTTAACATATTACACAACATGTCTGAGGGTGTTAATGTGCTTCACCCTGTTTGTATCGTTATTGTGTTTTTTGTATTAAATATATTGATGGAAACATAAGACAAAGAAATACAAGGTTTCTACTATAGATATTGGGATCCATTTTGAATGAGCAACATCTGGTATTTGCTCTGTTTAGGCTGCAGTGCAGAAGATAGATGATGGATGGGTGGATGGATGGATGGATGGATGTGAGGGGTGGATGAATGGATGATGGATGGATGAAGCTGATGGGTGGATGAATAGATGATGGATGGATGGATGGATGATGATGTGATGATGGAAGAAAGAGGATGGATGGATGATGGATGAATGATGGTGTGATAGATAGATAGATTGATGGATGGATGATGTACCACAAACCATAACTATTATGAGTGTAAACATTGTAGGGGCGTGACCATAAGTTGAATCGTCATATGAGGTTGGTTGGCATTATTCTGTTCTGCTCTATATGAAGCACAGCTGAAAAACAAACATGCAATTTACACTCATCACCAATTGGGGACGCCACACAATACAAACGACAAACCTCCAACATTGTTTCCACAACCAAACACTTCACTATGAAAATAAGAACTAGAAAAATACTGAAGATGTCAATCGTCCTTTAAAAATCACCAGATCCTATTTTCAACACCGGAATGGTTTGCATGGATTTGATGCAGGTGAACATTTGAGGAGGAAACATGCTGGACTTGACAGCGTGTTTGCCTGTTACCGCGGTGCTTGGAATGTGATTTATCCGGATGCTCAGGTGTGGGCGTATCCTGCTGCTGAAAACACCCTCAGGGAATGAAGGAGTCTGATAGAGCCATGATTCAACAAAGTCCAGATGATGCACGGCAAATACCTTTTGTCTGTTTGGAGCGACACGTTGAGCCTCTCACTAACAATAACAATCACTGAGCTTTTTCTCCTTGAACTTTCTGTACAATTCCAAGAAAAATACCCCTGGTGTTTTTTATGCATTTTTTAACATTTTTACTTCTATCTCTTTTCTCTAGCAAACACGAAGAGAAAGCAAATAAATATCAGAGGAAAAGAAGAAAGCAGGAAGTGTCCACACAATAATAAATTATTAAACAAGGTAAAGTTGAACTCTGGTCAGATAGAAACTAAATAAATAAATAACCTCAAATGACCCTTTCTCAACAACTACTTTTTCCAACTTGAAGGAAAAGATCATGAGGTTAGATAAGGACATGAGACATTCATAGTACAAAAGGAGACCAAACATTCAGATGTAGTTTTAAACAGTCAACCAGATAGAAAGTCGTTAGGCAGTATTATGGTATACATTTGGCATTGTTGGCTCCCTTTTGGCATTAATAATAATAAGAATAAATTTTATTTCATGGTGCCTTTCAAGACTCTCAAGGTCACCTTACAAGATAAAACAAGAACAATAAATACATTACAATAAATAAATTACAAAAGCCTTTTGGCTCAACTATAGTATGTCTAAGGTTATCATCAAATCAATCAAATTTTATTTATATAGCCCTTAATCACCAAAGGGTATCAAAGGGCTTCACATGCCCACAGATGACGACCTCCCCTGGTATAACCCCCCTCCAGGGCAAGAAAAAACTCAAAAAACCCCAGGCGCGGAAAAGAGAAACCTTGAGAAGGGACCGCAGGAGGGGGGGGGGGTCCCCCTTTCAGGACCACCAGGCTGCAATGGATGTCGAGTGAGCGAAAAATACATAGAGAATTTTTAAAAATATAATTGTATAAATGATAGCTTGAGTGAGCAAAATAAAATAAAATAGTCGATGGGACCAAAGTCATCAAAAGACTCTTTCAGCTGTAGTGGGGGTGGCCATCCATCAGTTGATGGATGGTCAACTAAAACCGGATCACCATGGCTCCAGCTCAGGATGGTGGCCCTTGCAGACTGCGAGGAGTCCAGCTCACTGCAGCCACTGATCCAGCCTCCATTACCTAGCCCCCCCCTCCATGCAGAAGGATGAACCTGTGGCATTAACCAATCAACGTCAAGTTTGGCTTCACTGGGTCCAGCTAACAGGCCTACAGCATCAGTGCATCTGGGTCAGTCTGCATGCATCTGGTCCAGCCAGATGCGGCACCGGACCGCACGGTCAAGGTACGGTACCGTGCCGGATGCACCGGACTGTCCGGTGCCAGACACGTGTGGACCTGGGTCAGTCTGTGTGCATCTGGTCCGTGCCAGTCAGACCTGGGTCCGTGCCTGGGTCTGGTTGGTACATGTCTAGTGGATACCACGTATAAACCTGTGTCTGATCGATGTCAGTTCCTTTTGTTTCTCTGTTATTAGTAAACTGAGTGGACTAATATAACTCTGTTGTATGTGACTTTATGTTCAGGTGATGCAGTTGTATTGTGTTTTGGTCTAAATGCATCATGTGTAGAGCCATGGATCAGAATTATGGTTTTAAGAGGTGGATTAAGTCGGGTA